>VXBZ01010794.1:317307-344309 GCA_013399135.1 Heliornis fulica
ATGGCACCACAGTTAAGGATCCAGGAAACTTCTGATAGTTTCCAGTATCGAATCATTTGCCTGAGGATGCATCTCTTGTAGAAAAAAAAAAAAAAAGAAAAAAGCTTCATTGCTATAAAACTCAAAATTACCAGTGACTTAAAACACAGAAAACCTTCTGTACTCAAAGGCCTGCTTATTACCTGTAATCCAGTCTTGAAAACCACCACCTCATTTGTAGCTTCACTCACTGGTCTGGCAACCACACTACAACGTATCACTTCAGGCCATGGACTTTCTAACAGGTAAAACATTAATGCCTAATAATGAAACTTCTCATCTATTCACTGCTACAGCAAGACAAAGAACAGAGGCCAAAGATACATTTCCCTACTAAAGTGACTTCCAAGTATTTCCATTCTTAGGGACTGTCATTTGAAAAGACCCTGCTCGCCTCACTGTTACACATTCCTTACAGTGATGGGCAGGTCATGAACAAAACTGAACATGTACACAATTGTTTTATGTCATGACATACACTAGACTCTGACTCTCCTATTAGTGTAGGATTTAGATCAGAGAGACAAAAAATGAAGTACATCTAGCTTGCAGATGGTTGAAGAACCAAATTTATAAAGCTGACTGAGCAAACTGGCTTTATTCAGAGGTTTCACTTTTAAATCTTGTTATTGCTCCTCGGTGAGGATTTGCAAACACTGTGCCTGTCAAGCTTCCTGATCAGCGATAGCTTTGAAACTGAGCTAAAGCAGCATGGAGAAAAAGCCAAAACTGGATTTAGTCTCATTTCAACAACCATTTTAAACCTGTCCTCACTCAAACAAATAAAAGTTATGATATTTTCATGCTTTCAGTTTACTTCATATCTTTAGCAATAACCTTTGCCTGAAAAAAGAAATACCCCAAAGCAAATACAGAAGGAAAATGTTGTGATTTTTTTTTTCCTATGTTAATTTCTGGGGTTTGTTTTTGGACCAGATTTTCACTGGCAATCATGAGAGCTGAATCAGGTACCTAAACTGGGGGAATCTTTACATGCATGATTTTCTCTAGCATGGTCAGTCCTGAAATTTGCTGGGTTTACCACAAATTGTTTAGACAGGCATTACAGGCTGATTTACCTCTGTCCCTCTTCTCAAATTACCAGCATAACTGTACATAACCCTCACACAGACAGTCATATAAAATGACTTTACAGAATTACATCTAACGTCATCAATTCCAAGATAAAAAGTGCGGGAGCATGTGAGGGAGCAAATGCACATGTTCAATGTGTGAAATCAGCACATTTTGCAAAGGTGATGATTAGGATGAAGAGTATTACTTTACCTCAGAGAACACTGCCTTATCCTTGGCACTCTCAGATAAACTACATAAATTTTTTTGCATCAGCAACAGGGTTTGAGGGGTACATAGTTACTTACATGTATTAATAAAACAAGAGGATTCTTGAGAGTGGAAAATGTTCTATGATATAAACACTACAGAAGAAGAAGCTGGAAAGCTGCATTTTTCCTGTGCAAAATTTTACTTCTATTTTCCCTGTTCTGTCTCAAAGTGATGGAGACTTATCTTCAACTATAGGCTCAGCCTCCTTCGGGGGTACTGGCGGAAGGGTGAGCATTTTGCTTTCCTTTGAAGTGCAAGCACACATTGGAGATGAAAGCAAATGCATTATTGTCTTTGATGTTTTTGATACTGAATTTCTCGTTTGATTTTTCTTTGTAGACGTTCAGAAAGTAGATTTGCTTCCTCAATCAACCTTACCCTAAATCCTTACTAGGTACTTATCCCCTTAAATATCTGAAATTGATATCACTATTTTTAAAAGTTTGAGTTTGGAATACTTTAATAAATGCAATAAATTCTAAGTCATGCCACAACCTCTTTATTTGTACCGAGTCCTTAATCGCACTGCGTGCTACGAAAAGGGAAGAGACAAAGGCAATGCTTAGAACTTGCTTGAGACACCACAAAGACAAGATGCTTGGAGTAAAAATGCTTTATTCACAGCAACTATCTATGCATAGCTCTTAATATTAGGAAAAGTTCACTCAATAGACAAAACTAAAATTGAAAAAAAAAAAAAAAACAAAGACAAAACCCAACTGTCCAAAACATTTCCTCCCACCAGTGAAGACTTAAGAGCTAAATCCTTCAAAAATATAATCATGCCTCCAAGTGGGTTACTCGGGTGAGTAAAGATGGTCTGAATAGTGGGTGCTAAAACTCTATGACAGCAATAGCAAGAAACAAAGGACAGCTGTAAGGAAAAGGATAGCAGATGGGATAAGGATTCATATGATATGAGAATTCACATAGACATTGTCTGTCTAGCACATATATCTGGTTAGCTCCTTTAAAAATAAAAATTTAACACTCTGGGAACCAGGTTTTTCTGAATTTTGATTTTGGAGTTTGTTTTTTGGGGTTTTTTTTTTAGGAAAAATAAAAAGGATGATTGTATAATAAGCATGCATACTAAATTCAAATTTGTTTCCCATAGTTAGATATTCTTTTACAGGTAGCTGAATGTTAAAACTGACTAATTATTGTTTCTTTCAAAAGGTATTTTGTTTTCATCTTGTACACAAATATATCAAAATAGAAGTGGCTGAAATTTTCCACACGATTTAGCACTCCTACTTCTATTTAATATTGGCCAGACACATTCTTCCAGAAAGTAAAGAAAATTTAAATCCACATGTAATCACACCTGGCTGAGTAAAGCCTGCCAAGACAGTTGGCATCATTGCTTTTGCTCTCTGATCAGAACAGTGTATATCCAGCAAGCATAGCAGGAGCAGGAGAACATTTCAAAAGCTACTGTGCTTTACCTTACTGACTTTAATTTGAAGGTGCAAGAGAGAAGCACATCACTTAAGCACCAGTGGGAGAAAGGAAAAAAAAAAAACCAACAAAATTTAAAATGTGAAAATAGTAACAGCTGTGGCAGGAGCTGGCAAACAGAATTTTTGCTATGAAATACTGTACTTCTGTAGGGTATATCTGTCAATTTACCTTATGATATTTCTAAGTAGCAATGCCAGAACTATATGACTTTTACAAGCTCTTAATATAACTGAGAAATAACATGAAAGTCCTAATTGAGGATGTTTTCATCTCTATGAAAGGGTGTCTCCAAATGACAGGTTTCTCAAAACTCTGTATCTAGAGTGATATATAGAATATTTGCTAATGATGAACAAACTGGGATTTCATCTTTAGTATGAAAAACATTACAATGGAGAACTGCCAATAAACCCTATTTGATTTTGTTGAAAACCCTGATCCCTCCTTCCCTTCACAACTATACATACCTCCACGGGAGTGCTTAAGCCTAGGTACCAGCTATATTAGCTGCTTACACAGAAAGCTAATTGTATTCCAAAGTATTTACACACACTTCCTACATCTCTATTGTGCTTAGTTTGCTTAGACTACATAAAGCAGAGAGAAAAATCTTGTCCCTTCATATACCTTGCTATCAAACACCTGTAACTCAAGATGGATGTTAGAAGACTAAAACCGGGGAGCAGTTTCTTTGCTGTGAGGGTGGCAGAGCCCTGGGACAGGCTGCAGGAGACATCGTGGAGTCTCCTTCTCTGGAGGTATTAAAAACCTGCCTGGATGCTGTCCTCTGCAGCCTGCTCTAGGGCATCCTGCTCAGGTAGGGGGGTTGGACTCCATCTTTCCGGGTCCTTTCCAATTCCTAACGCTCTGTGTGCATGTGAGTGACTCTGAAGAGTGAATCAACATTACTGTCTGCCTACAGCAGTTCTCTCCAGCTGGCTCTCCAGATTTACAACAGCAATACCCTTAGGCTCATTCGATCAGACACACCTGAAGCCCACCACCAGTAAAGAATCCAGTAACCATCACCTCAAATGCTTTCCTCATCTCTCCCCAAGTCCAGGAGGCATTTCCCTGGCAGACAGAAGGGCACTAAGGACAAAAGCCTCTGTAAGGGAGCTGCAGCCTCTTTCCACAGCAGTTCAGCCTCCCTCAAACAACTGCTCAGACACTAGATTAACTGGGCATTCTCCTCGCATAGTTTTGGTCATAATGTTTGGTCATAGTTTTGGTGATCCCAGAGTACCTGCACACAGGAAACAGAGTGGTTCCTTCCACAGCATGGGAACCCTGTGCCAGAGTACAGGTGAGGAACTGCCAGCCATTTCTCTGTACCAAACAGCAGCCTACCCAGTGAATTAATAGTTTGTCATCCTCGCTTAAATGGAGATAAAGTAGAAGCCAGTTCTTTAACACAACTAGATAGATGTGTTGAGGAGAAAATACTGCCAAAGGAATTGAGACAAGACAAGCAGACTGCTACAATTTATTGACTGATATCCCACTGAAAATACAAGTACCAGATATGTTTTGCTGTAGCATCAGTAGAAGGTTACAAATATAAAGCACATGCTGCTTCACAACTTGAACACCAGCAGACTCAGGGTGTGCAACAGTAGGTTCAAAACTGCTACTTGCACTACTCTGCATCTGAACTGTGAGATGGCACAAAGCTTTCTCTCAGAAATATGAACTTCTCAGACATCCCAGATTTGGATCACCAAAAAGAAAGGTTAAACACATCTAATGCTGCCACCTCTAGTCTTCCCACCTCTTCTGGCATGCAAATTGATTATCTGGCCACCACTACAATTCTAAGATAACTTAGCAAGTAAAAGCTAAGGAAAAATGCTAGTTTCATGTGACACTGCAATCCTCCTCTCTGGATCAATCCACAGGAAAAAAAAGTTCTAAGATTAATGTAATAACGCACTACCTCTTCAGAATCAGATGTAAAACAATATTGTTTTAGTGACTGAAGAGCTTAAAGAAAGTGTTTCTTAAAGAAAAATGTATACTGAACAAACCAGAAAGGTTCTCAGAAAAACACAGGGTAAAGTATGTGATTACCAGGACAAAGTTTTTGCTCATTTACAAAAGGTAAGCACAATACAGTTTCTTTATCTCCTCTTATTAAGAACTGCAGCATTTCAGATTGCAGTTGTACACATATATAGCTAAGACAACAGATACACAACTATTAGCGCTTTCAAGAACCAAAAATGTGATAAATTATTAAAGACATTCTTTTGTGGAGACAAAAAAAACCCAAACCCACCTTTCTCTTTTACTCTTTTATCTTGGATCTGCCCTACATATACATAGATCTGCCACTTCATGATCTATTTCTAAACCACCATGTTGTAAGCACACAGCCATATAAATAAATACATATATTTACATTCATACAAAGATATAATTCCACCTTTCCTCACATATAGAAATTATAGGCTAATTTCTGGAAAATGCCTTCCCTTTTGAACTCTGTAATGAAAATTGCTTATATTTGTTAGGAAAAGCCAATTAATTGACTCTAACCACAAGCCACAAAGTTACTTAACTCTGAAACTTTATGTGAAGGCTGTGCAGTTTAGGGGTGTAGACTAAAACTTTTAAATCCTAAAGGACATATACATGTCGTGTGTCTCTGCTCCAGGTTAGCCAGGGTAACTCGTATGGAGAGGATGATCTTTGTCTTGACACCAAAGGAGATTAAAAATTACTGGAGAAAAGAAATCTGCTAAAAATAGTTCACAGACTCACTGTCAGCAAGACAAGAACTTCCTTGGTTTCAGAAACTTGTTTTTTGGTCCCTCTCCCTAACCTATTCTGTACATGTTTCTTCCACTTCCAGCTAGGCTGTAAGGAAAATGGCACTTCAGTCTCTCACTTGTCTGTTACCACCACACAATGAACCTAAGTCTGTTCTGTCTTTAGGGTGTTTTCTCAGGAGGAGGAGAATCCCTCCAGCTCCAAGTTGTTTTTGGTGGTGTGGTCATGTGTGTGTTTCTGCCCCCACCCTTCTTAGGTACTTCATCCCTTCTGTGCTACCACCATCACTGGCGACCTTGGCCAGCAGCAGGTCCACCTTGGTGCCACTCTGCCAGACATGGAGGGAGCTTCCAGCAGCTTGTCACACAAGTGGCCCCTCTAGTGCCCTGATGCTAGAACCTTGCCATGCCAACCTAGTACAGTAGGTAATTACCAAATCATACTGGTCTTTAGGAAGCCATTACAACACTACTGCTGTAACTGAATAAAATTACTTAATGGGATCATTTGGGGTTTTGGGTTTGGTTTTTTTTTTTCATAGAGGTGTGAACATTAGAAGCAGACTGAATTGTGTTATGAACAAGTCACAAAAACTTCCCTGCATTAGTATCACAACTACTCTGAAATAAACTAAGCTACAAAACTAAGCTACGATTACCTCTAATGTGAGGCATTTATTTTTAGTCTATTAAAATAGACTATTTCTTTTTAATACTTGGTTGCCTTCCCAATATTTACATTTATATTCTGCATGAACTTCCTTTATGGCACACCTAACTGTAGTTAATAGCGTCAACTGCTGGACTAAGATCCTTCTTCATAACACTCCGTAACCAAACAGCCTTCTCCTGGGTAGCTCCAGGGTAGGTGCCAGTGGAGCTGTTAACAGATGAGCAGCCATGCACACAGCTTTTCCAGTGGGACACTTGCCCTGCCACCCCGGATCAGAGGAACCCTCCGCTCCCTCGTACTGGCCAGAGAATAGCTCCTCCGTGTGTTCCGTAACCTCTAGTCTGTAACGCGCAGGTTGTTTTGAGCAGTTTGAAGAGAGTTCCCTTCCACTAAATCAGATCTCTGTACTCAAACAGATTAAGGAGAGCACACAAAAAGCTCTGCTGTCAACTGTCAGAGAGTGATAACAGGTGCACGTGGGAAAGGTTGCTTCACCATCTTCTGGCAGAGGAGACCTGTCCGCAGTGGGAAGGGCTCAGAAAGGAAGCCAGGCTGGAAGGAAAGAGAATTTTTCCATTTTCTGGAAAATTGATGGGTGTGTTGAAAGACACTTGAAGAGTTAACACAAGGGGCCCTAACTACACCTGGAAGTTGACTGACTATTAGCAGACATTTGGTATGTGGGGTTTTTTTAAAAAGAATCCTTTTCTTGGCATGGTATTTTTTAAAAACATAGATTTTTTTTTAGCACCTAAAAAATATAATCTTTATTTAACTTCCCAAAAGAGGAACTATAGTTCTGTCTCAAAAAAACCTTTCTTTTTTAAAAAATATGCAATTCTCTGGCTCAGTTATCTCAAACATTTTCTCCCTTTCTTGGTCCCCTACTCCTGCCCATGTTGCAGCGGGACAGCATCAGAAGTAGCTTAATCTCAATCCACATAGGGGAAGCAAAGCAGAGGTGGAAGCAAACAAAATGTCTAACTGTACAAGAGGAGGTCTGGCCTGCTCACACATACCATAAAATTTTGCTTGGACCAAAAGACAGCCAAAAAAAAAAAAAAAATCAGAGAAAGAACAACTCAACTCCATTAAGAGGAATGTGCTGAGATGCTGGGCTTGGAGCCAAAACCAAAGCATCCTGCAGCATGGAAGCCCAGCACACCAAGAAAGAGCAAGAAAGGGAATCTCCACAAAAGCAGTATGGGGAAAAAGAGCATAGTTTTTTTCTGAAGCAACTCTGTCTTCCAGGTACAGAACAGTAAGGGGTTAAGAAACCAAAACTAGAGGTCATCTCAAATATCACAGAAGCTCTTTCCAAGAGTTATGACATGATAATTTTCTATGCATTGTAGAAGGGCTCATCTTGTACTGAATAAGTAATCATCACCAAACATTGTTTCAGTTGCAGTTTCATACTACTATGGAAATGGTATTTGTACAACCTCTGTGGAAGTTGTGAAGAGCCTTCACAAACATTCAGGGGAGAGTAAATAGGTTAGATGTCAAGCTCCTTTACTCTGCCTGACTCATACTTGCTGTGAAGAAGATAGATGCCTCCCTTCCCTCTACCTGCCGGGGTCTCTCACCCACAGCCCCTGGGATGCTTCTGACTGAGAGGGTCAGTCTTCCTGGGGGCCAAGAGGAATGGGTACCCTGCATCGTACAACCTCCATGGCCTCACAGCAACCACAAACACATAGAAGGTGCTAAGGTGCCATTCTACAATTCCACCCTACTGCTGCTTCAGCACTTCACCATTTTTGCATCTTGAAGTTTATACTAGAGCCACCTGATACGACAACACTACTCTAGGCATAAGGTGCTACACCACAGAGAGACTAAGTTCTGGATATTAGTCTCAGAGAAGGAACTCAACCTCATGGATTAGCCAGCTTCTGAACAATTGATTCAGCTGTTCAACACATCTTCCTTCCTATGTATGAGGTAGGAGTAAATGATTTTTCATTCATACCACCACTTTCATTGTTGGAATGATGATTCCCCAGTGCAGTATTCATTAAACTTTTTTACAAGTCATAACTCAGGAATCTCTTTTCATCCCTTTTCAAGTCATTTGAAAGTAAACAACTTTGCTTTAGCAGAATTTGTTTCCATAAGTGCAAAACACTAAAAAAAATTGGTAAAAAGAAATTGCGTTCTGAGACCTTTAAAAGAGTTTTCCAACTGTGAAGCCTAGTATTGTTGATTAAAATGGTATCTGGAGCAAAGTTAAATAATACTTCTGGGGTTAAATGCTGCAGTTAGTAGGCAGAAAGACCAGGAAGAAAGCCAGGTTTGGCTGATTTCCCCAAATGCATCAGTCTGACCATCTGTGAGAGAGGTAATGTGCTCTTAAGAGAAGAAACAATTACAGAAAAATGGGTTGTGGGATTGTCTTGATATGTATTTTGTTGTTGTTCAATTAACTCTTCATTTATAGTCTTCCCAAAGCACCAAAAAAACAGATGAACCTAAACACTGTTGGCTCTGTTCAGACGTGAAGATGTTTGGTTTTGACGTCTGCAGACACCACACTAGGTGAACCTGCTGTAGCCTGTCACTCTTACACATTGCAAACCTTTTGACTGTGCAGTGTTTTACCAACCTCATGAACAGAAGCTTGGTTACAGATTGTTTTACTAGCAGAGGCACACACACCTGCCCATACTGTCTAAGTGTAGGTACCTAACCACGCATGCCTGCACGCTGCCTGAGGCACACACACTGGAAAAGGAGACTCTACTTCAGATAAGCAAACAACACCTGAGACACTGATGGCTGTCCATCCATAAATCTAGTCTTCTATCTCCTTGAACGTGCTACAGACACAAGAAACACACCTACTGACACTTAGCAAAATGTCCATTTTATTCCTATTATGATATACAGAAAAGCAAATTTCACTTATCCGTTACATTATTTCTAGGGTTAATAAATGACTGACCCTGAATGGTAGAGGCTTATTACTTCCGGACTGCTCTCATCTGCCGGGGTGGCTTCTGGGACACGGCACATCCCTAGAGCAGTCCTCATGTGCAGGGAATACAGAAGGGATTGCTAGCTAGCCTGGCTGTAGAGTACAGAGCTATGGAATTATGCTGCTGGGGCCCCTTTCTCTAAAGATTCATTCGACCATTAGCACAGGAAAGACGTTAAAATTATTTTGAGCAACTCATACCATCTTTTTGCTTTTCAACTCAGATTTGAGCTTCCTGCAGCTACATGAGATCTCATTAACACAGCATTTTCAGGGGCAGGTCAGAAATAATCATCTAATATTAAAAAAAACCAAAAACCACCAAACAAAATAACACAAAACAAACACAGTAGCTTTAAAAACCTCTCGGTTCCAGAAGCTTATCTGTCTTATTCACACACACTGCTTTTGCCCTTTAGACCCAGACACAATGTTCTGATTAGTTTATCTCACTACACATACTAAGGTATAGTAACTCTAAAGTTGCTTCATAAAAAATACAAAATAAAACATTCTTATTCAAATATATTTTTGTTGTGATGCAGAATGTTGCCAAGAGAGCAAGGACCATAGAATTAAATCACACAAATCTAAGCATTACTTCTAATTCAGGCAGCAGAAGGTATGACTACCTGGCCTGAGGCTCAAATATTATTATCCACTAAGATATAGATATAAAAAGTGATTGCCAGGAAACCTGTTCTTCAACAATTACTTCAAATACATTGGTGCTGGACATTCCTTGTTATTTCATCTCAGGAAAGTACAGAAGGAGAGATTTTTCAAGTAACTTTGCTATTTGCTCTTCAAGTTCAGTGTCTTACTGGAAAAGTAAAATTTGAACATTAACAATATATTAGATTATTTTCAAATATGTTCTCCATTTTTCCCTTATCTGTATTTCTACGATCCAAAATAATTGACCCTAATCATTGATCAGATGTAAGGTTATAATTGAAAAAGACAGTCCATAACTACATCAAATAACTATGTGTTGAAGTTTTGCTATACACCAGATCTGTCGTGTATGAGGTGACTGCTGAGACAAACTCTCAAAATTTACATTATTGTTCATGGAAAGATGTGTCATCTGTGATGTAGTCACGACTAGAAACTCAAGCCATTGATAAAAGTTGGTTATGATGACTAAGGTAAATTAGATTAACTTGTCTGGTGTACATGAGAGTACTCCAAAAGATTTAGTTTGATAATTATGCTTCATTATATACTTCCTGAATGAAATGGGAAGATATGCAACTCCCATTACCCGCTGCGATCCTTTCCTTTTATTACCAATTATTTACACATATCCCTAACTGCCAAAAAAACTGAGAAAATCATCAGGACATTTAGAACCAGTAGAGAATTTGGCAATAACAAATAATTTTCAACTGGGGAGAGTTGATTAATTAATTTCTTTTGAAAAAGAAAAAAAATAAATATATCCCATGGAAACTTGAAATCGAATCATGCAATGTCCTGGAATGAATGTTTATTATAAGTTGGGGGGATGGGGTGGGGTGTGAATAATGAAAAAGGCTTTCACTCCTAGTAGAGACACCCATTTTTGGGGACACTTGAACAGCAGTCTCTTGAGATGCTTGCCTGACCCAAAGCAGAGCAACTGCCAAGAGAGTGACACAGAGGAGTGCAGATAAAAAGGCTAGAACATAAAAAGTGCCTAAAAACCAACCATGAAATGGAAGCTTTTTTGCCTTTCCTGTCATAAAACAACTCTGATTCCACGAAACACCTCAAGATATGGTGACAGGAAAGGGTAGGAGGGCAGTAGGCTTACATGTTTTTATGCCCCCACCTCCCGAACAGCGAAGGCAGGCACAGACTGTGTCAGTGCCTGATACAGGAGTGACTGAGTTCCACATGTCAGAAGCCAAGACTTGAGCAAAACCAAAGAGAAACCAATTAAGTAAAGCTTTTAAGAAATAAACAAAAAAATCTTGGAGGCCTTAGGAAATGGCTGTGTTGTGGATTGGTTTTTTCTCTGCCCTCCTTTAAAGTCAGAATAGGTAACAGATACAAAATAAGGATGTATGATTTTAATTTACCACAATATAGAATCAGAGGAAGTTGGAGAAAGCATCTTTTCCATAACTTAAAATACATTGGCCCACAAAGCGTTGCTCCCATGCACAGATGCATTCATTCCTCCAGTTTATGCTACTTCTGATTTTGCCTACTGCATCTGAATTTCCCTTTCAAAATTGAGTATACTGCCTTCTATATAATACACACATAACGCCGCTGTGTAGGATTGTATAACACTATCTTTTGATGAGGACTCATTTATTACTTAAACAACAGAATGCTTAATCTTCTCACACCTTGAACCCATTTAATTTGCATATATTCCTTCAGTAAATTATCAACATTTTTACTATGAGCTTATTCTAAAAATCCGTTAGCCTGCACGAACACATTTCCTAATGTTTTCTTCTTGTATTTATTCTACAAATTCATAAGATATTTCCCTCTGCAATGGCAGGAAGCTGGCATTTTTAACCAGAGTGGGATTAAATTTTCTGTGTGATCATCAGGCATTAAAGCTTTACCACACAAGACAGTCCCCTGTGACCTCCACTACAGAAATGGAATAACTTCAAGCATCCTCTTCCCAGGAATATTCCCCACCAACCCATTTTTGTTCAGGTCCCTCCTCTGGTAATTATATATATATTCCAACTATTTTATACCTTTCTTGATCATTATTTGGGTCCCTGAATGTTTATGATGCAAAGGTAACAGAACAAGTCAAAACAACCTCTAAAAGTTCTGAAGTCTGATTTGAACCAATCACTGCAGGCAGAACAAAAGCAGCTTTAAATGTAGATCATATAGATGGGGAGTTTCTTTAGAAAATGAGTGACATCAGCCTTTTATCTTGCAGCAGCACTCAGGTAGCTCCTACAAGAAGTATGCAAAAAAGCTAAATGTTTCCCTATCACTGTTTCTCCATATTTAGTATTTCAGCTTTATTTTATCTTTTAAATCAGAGGTCCAAACCCACTTTTGTCATCTGATACCAAGAAGTTATGCCTGAATTTTCCATCTAATTTCATCTATTATGAGCTAAACTAGGTGCAGTCCAGATGGTCTTGCAACATCTGCTGCACTCCACACCATCCAGTTCTGAAACTCTTATCATCTTCCCTAATTATTTTCCTTTCCTAATTATTTTCCTTCTGTGATGCTGGGGAAACATAAGATTACCAGGTTAGACTTTCAGAATCATCGCAATCTCAGAGCAGAGTACATCTCAGAAGAGCATCACAAGTACATTAGCTGACAGTTTCTGCAAAACCTTGGAGTTGGAATAACTAACAGTAAGCAATGCTGGTGTATTTGTAAGGTAGCAAATTACAAGTAGCACATCCTACTCACAGCACGTTTCCCCAAACTAGAGGTGTAGAATCTTGGTATGTTGTACTGGCATAAAGAGATGACTACACAACAGCCCTTCCCATAGTCACTGTCCTGTTCTCAAATCCACTGCCTTCTAGTCCTGTAACTAAAGTCCTGTCCAGGTCTACTCTTGATGAAACAGAAAGGGATACGATAACAAGACTTCTCGCAGCGCTACATCATGGTGTGACTGCAACAACTCTTGTTGTTGCTAGCATTCCCAGTGTGCTCTCCCAGTCACACACAGTACACCTCAGCAACCTCCCCCCCTCGCTCAGACGCAAACTCAGCTGACGCCCTCAGACCCCAGCCAAGCGCTCAAGTGGGACATGTGGCCAACTGCCTCCAGCACCATGCTGCAGCAGGACCTAAAGCAAGGCAAACCACAGCATCTGCTGACATACAATAATCCAAAACAAACCCATGGAATAATTTATTCATTACTTTGAGCAACAACTACAATATATTTGCATCTATAGAAATAACTGCTATTCAAAGATTTCAATTGAGATCAAGAAGCCTAATTTTAGGGGTCATTGACTTTTACGACCTATGTTTCAGGCCTTTGAAATGTCTTCTGCGTTTTAATAGTTTCTGTCCCATTTACTATAAAAACAATTAATTAAGCTGCAAAGACCACACTAACAGGAGAGCAGTTTTCACGTTCCCATTATAATTGAGCAGTGAGGCACAGATTTAAGTCACAAATAAGCACAGAAGTTAAAGGAGAGAGGGCTACCCAAAGACAAACATCTGACAGTTATTCTAATGTCTCTAGCCTATCAGAACATAATTTTATAGATGTATAAAGCAGTCTTCTGTCCTCTCATCAACTCCATTACAAGAGATTAATATCTATTGGCTAATTTTTTACCTTTATATGTAACAACAGAAAAGACAATTGGCAGCTAATCAACCTTATTTAAAAATCAAAATAATTACTGACATTTTGAGAAGACATGATATAAATGATGGTTAACATAAAAGCTTTAAGAAACTTATTTACCAGAGTCAAAAGGAGATCTCAGAAAAAAGTTCAACATGTCTGTAACAGCACAGCACCAGATAAGAACACATGGTCTGGATTAGATTTTTTGTTGTTGTTTTAATTGTCGCTTTAATGCAAATACTCCGTAAATCAACCCATGTACCGAATTATCTGTGTGGTAATATATTCAAACATTTGACATTTACATTAATTGGAGATAATGAAGAAAATATTTCTGTTGTTCGTTGGATGAGACTAAACAGGCTGAAAATTCAAATGAATAAAACATTATTACAACACACACTGTACACCTGCTCGTGGCTCTACTGACAGCTTGATATTTTTATTAGGTCCATGCACAGCAATACAAGAACAAATGACCATTTTCACACTCACAGGACAGAAGTAAGTGACCAGAGCTCAGCATGTGGGGTTGCTTAAACCACAGAGCTATGACAAGTGCTTAACTAGCCCCAAAATGCTTCCACTTAGTCATGACTTCTAATTCTATAAATTATTTACAGTTTAGTAGGTGCAAAGCTGGTGGAAAATGCCTTTTCTGGTGGCTTGATTGACAGTATAATTATACTGTGTTTTTGTTTTTAGCACTGTAACGCAGAATCATAATGCCATAAAAAAACAAAATATGAATGTTATGAGCTTTTAACTTTGACAAGGTCATTCTGAAGCCTTCCAAAGAGATGTCATGAAAAACCATAACTGTCATTAGCAGTGTCCTGTAAGTACAGCTGTACCTCTCGCTGTACTTACATAAGACTAAATACTTATTCCCATATAAATTTTAAGATTTTTTTTAAAAATCACAACAACCAAGTGAAATAATCTGAATAGTTCTCTTTTAATTAATATTTTTAAGGAAGTACCTAGAACCACCAGTTAGAGTCTCTGTGCTAGGACCTACATGTCTTGCAGAAATTTCTACAGACTTTCAGCTGCAGAACAGCACAATTCAACACAAACGAGGCAGCCCTATAGAATTCACCTTTTAAAATACCTTTGATCTGTTTTTTGAAGAGTCATGATTATTTGGGGCTTCAATGAGAGAGATAAGTGCTCACATGTTCCAAAAGAAGAGGATACAGATTTTCCCGATTTCTGTTTTTTAGGGGTTTTTTCTAAATGTGAAAAGAATCTAATTTCCAAATATAAAAGAATTACAGCCTATAAAATCTGAGTTATAATCCTTCAGTTAAAGGGTTTGATTCCTCTGGATTTACACCACACACGGGTTCTTAATCAAAGGCAAAGCCATCAGGCTCCTCCTTCAAACTCCAGGCAACTAAAAGTACTAAAGCCAGGAAAGGGATCCATAAATAAGTACATGGAAGAATAAACAACAATCCTTAAGTGGCCCACTTGATTGCTGTACCCTCTTTCTAAATATTACACAGTATCCCACGAGGCCTCAGTTCTCATCATGCCACTCTTCGCAAAGAATGGAGCTTCTTCACCTTTTCACTTCCTTTTGTCCACAGCTTTTAGCATCATGCAGTACCAGATTCTTCCTTTCCAAAGGAACATGTAAAGCACTTGGAAGTCAACTCAGCTGAGCAAACTTCCCAGTGACAAAACTGTGGTGTACCTCTTCCATGCTAGCCAAGCCAGAGAAGTCAGACTTACAGAGCTACGTGATGTGTCCTACTGTGATACAACAGCAAGGATGGACTTGAATTCCACAAGTGCTATGGTCTGAAACAGGTAAAATAAAGTGCGTTCTGCTGCATAGCTGATGTTAAGAAAGATTTATGTGCACAGCACTTTATTTGCAGGGTCTGTAACTGAGGGCATGCACCAAATCTAAAAGGAACTTTGGGGGGAAAAGAAAGGCTACAAGCAGTATTAACCTCCAATTCATCCAACAGCTTCAGTGGATTGTGCTCATCAGTCTCCTGAGCGAGATTTAGCCTTACAGCCAGCAGTGACGTTACTGACACCTGTTGCAGCGTTAGGCCTGGTATCTGTACGGCCATACTGTCACATCATACCAGCAGGAACATTCTAAAATCTGTTTCACCACACAAGTGATCCCCCAACCCCTAACTTGAGACAGGGGTAGGTATTTAATGTCCTAATAAGGGGACACAATGTCCTAATGGGGACACTGAAAGGCAGAGCAGAGTGTAATGCTCTTCCCCTTGCATGCTGGTCAGGGTGCATTGGCCCTTCTGAACAGCAGTCAGGGCTGCAGAGAGCTTCAGGTGCCTTAGTCCTTCTAATGCTACATGGTCAGACACTTGCAACTCTCTAACAGGCCTTTGCTGAAGGCGCTGAAAGCTTGTCCCTACTTCCTGTGGTTTTCCACAGCCTGGGTGGCAGTTTTGTGCCTGCTGTTCTCACAATGTTGCTTTCACTCTGTTAGTCTTATAGCCTGGCACATGCAGTCCCTAGTGTTGTTAGGGATGGGATTCCATCTTGTTTTATTGTTCTTGAGGGAAGTAGCATACCTAGGGTGAGAATCACCCCTTCCCTCCTTTTCCTTACCCCTAACTCTGTAGGTTTAAATTAATATCAGAGAAAACAAAAAATCTTACTGCCCAACAAGGTATTGTATTAACTATAATTCTTCATGTTTAGTAGTATCTAATACCATATTATGTACAGAAACTTGAAAACCAGACAGTATACAACACACTCAGATCAAGCAAAAACCAGACAATGGTAATGCCATCAGAAATAGCCATAAACATCAGGGTTTGAGAAGGTCCTGATGAAAAATATCCAGTAGGAGGGATAAAGCATGGTGGAAGTCACTATCACAAGCATCACCGCTTGTTGCACTGGGGAGAACATGCAGACAAGGACACTTGTTTGGGCTTGCTCTTATTTCTCTTCCCAGCTAACCCCTAAAGAGTTTTCCCTCATTCTCCTTCTCTCCCCTGTGTTTGAGGTTTTGTGCTGTGTCCCTGTTCCACACCTCCAAAAAAGTTGACTCAGTGTTCATGTATGCTGTCAGCTACAGAAGAAACTAATACAGCCTTTCTCAACATCCTTTCTGCAGCAATATAACAAGGTAAATAAATTCATTTAAATTTTCTGCAAATTATATTCTTGCACTATACCACAGTCTTCAGTCTTTGCTTTCTACTCATAAAAAAAATGAACGCAATCATCAAGCTACTTTTAAACTCTATTCTTACTTATTTTCAGCATTTTTCAGTATGAAAACATAAAAGTAAAATACAGTATGTTTTAGCAACCATTTTAATGCTATTTTAAGGATGCACAATACCTTCCTCATGCAAGTTCCTATGCGTGTTTTCTGTTGATGTATTGCCTTCAGGTCAGATTCCTTCCTACTTACATGCATTTATGAAGCATTTTTACATTCTGTAGGTACTTTTTTCTGTGCACTGGATTTAGTGACCCAAAACAGAATCCACACAGACTGTAGTCCACCACTATGCTGTGTCCTTTGCTATTCTCTGCTCTCTCCATATATTTTCACTCAACCAGTCCCATGATACGTTCCATCACTCAGTAACTGTGACCTAAACTCCTTTTCTCTGGAAGGAAATACTGCACATTTGGCTAAGTCACACTGTAGTTTTGTGTCCACGTCTTTATATTCACCCCTGTTGCTATTCACTCCTGCCAACTGCAACCCTGAGTAGCAATTAAAAGGCTCAGATCATTGGTACAGATATTGAATAACAAGTTGTAACAAATCTGGCAGAAATCAGTGTCCTCTGAGGTCTGATCCACCCCAAACTGTAAAGCAATGGCATATACATAACACTGGGGGCCAGTGAATCTTTTGAAGAACAGGCCTGTTTTATTCTTTATTGCAAGGGCTAATAAGCAGTGAATATATTTCAGGGGCATGTCTATAAAGACAGAACTCCAATAATGGAACCAAGATGTTATAAAAGGATTAAAACAAGGGCAAGGTCTCAGTGTGTGACACAGAAAAATGGCTGCAGTTACTAGGTGACAATTTTCTGCCTATAGCATTTTTCCATCTGCTTATTTAATATTGCGACTTCTACTCATACTGGGAATCCAGTAGAGGACAACAATGAAGTCAATATACTGCTGTCCTTTTTGTCTGATTCTCAATCCATGCCTGCAAGCACAACAGTAAGATCTGAGTAAAACCACATACTTACCATGGCAACTTTTCTAATACATGCTGAAAAGGGCAGGAGACTTATAAAGATATAATACCAAACTGTATGGAGCAACCACAGCCACTATTTGCCCATGAGCAATCCTGCTCAGCTCTTCTTGCTTGCTAGGAAAGAGTCTCATTTCCTATCCTGACCAATGCTTTCACAGAAGACTGGTATCCACCCTACAGCTGTTAGTCAACATGTCCCCTCCTCCCTTTTTTGTTTTTATCTTTCCCTTCATCTGCTCCTTTACATACCTGCTCACATACATTAGATATAGAACTGTGCTAATAATGCCTCTAAAAGAATATCATGTCAGGTAGCGCCAGCAAAAAAGGAGAAACAAATAGATTTTACTTTTAAGATATTTTGTTGCTTTAAGATACCTTGTTTCTCATTAGGTCCAAACGGCTAAAAAATATAATAAATTCTTCCTATCCACTCCTCCTCATCAACCCAAGCACTATTTTATCTTTCAGAAACACTGCAGGTAAAGCACATGAAGGAATATCAACAACTGGTATCAACAAGTAATATCAGTAGGACTCAGCTATCAATTTGGGCTTCCCTGTTGTCTTGTTATAGACAAAGAACTGTCTGTAACAGGCTCGAATGAATGATGGCTCACCAGTGCTTCCCTTCAACCATTTACTGGAAGGTAAGCTCTTCTAAAAAGTGACCTCTTCTATTATCAGATAGCCAGAAAAGCACTATTTCAACTTTGTTTTGACAGGAGATCCCAGATTTCAGCCTGGTACTGCAGGTAGAGATGGCACTTTGCATGGAGGTTTGCACAACTGTTCCACACTGTTCGGCTTCGCACACTTCAACAACTCTACAGCACCAGCAGGAGCCACAAACGAACTCTCATTAACTGCAGATACACTGGGCCTACACGTAGTATTTTCAGGTATGACTGATTTTTTGTCAATAGTTACGATACATAAAAAAGGAATAATATCTAATGTAGTCAGAAATATTATTTCTCATGTTAAAAACAATTGTTTTTAACACTAGAATAATTTAAAAATACATACTGCAATAATTCTAATAATATATGCACCTTTCTTCTTCATGGATAATACTTGTTGCTGTTATTAAATATGACTAAGCTATGCATCATTTCCTCCTGGAATAAGCTATATCCCAAACACTGTCCCCTGCTAAAAGCAGGGAAACGTATAGTCACAACTGACCTCTTGGTAGCACCAGTCCCGGTAACTTAAATAACTGCAATTATAATGATAAACAAATGATTTCATACATCAGTGTATCCTCATTGAGATTTAATACCTTCCTACACCGAGCAGTTAATACAGACTTTTTTTTCAGAGTGACTAAATCACACTTAACTTGAAAACACTGAGCTGCTCTGCCAAAGCACACTCAAACAAACTAGTGTGAAGCTGAAAGAACCTCTACTAAGTGGCTTTGTCCTGTGCAACAAAATTCCAGGTCCAGGGCGTGAGAAGCTTAAGGTGCAAACCTGTTATGGATAGAGAAAGTAACCACTATCTGTCATTGCTCTTATGACTGGAGGACTCTCAAACTTTGTTATATTTTTATTCAACTTTGAAAGAATAAATTTGGGGTAAATTTTCAGACTTGCACACATTACTCTGGCTGTCCTAATGTAGCCTGCAGTATGCAGTATGTGGATGCTGCCATTATNCGCACACATTACTCTGGCTGTTCTAATGTAGCCTGCAGTATGTTGATATATGCTTTAAGCAGTATGTGGATGCTGCCATTATGCATGCAGAAGATCTTAGATTCTAAAATTTTATTTTTCTTTCATTATTCCTCATACAACAATCTAAACTTATTTGGTGTACAAAAAGTAGGTGAATGTCAAAGTAACAACAAACTAACATTTTCATTTGCCATATTTTATATAGTAGAAAAAACCACCGCCGT
Organism: Heliornis fulica; assembly: GCA_013399135.1. NCBI lineage: Eukaryota > Metazoa > Chordata > Aves > Gruiformes > Heliornithidae > Heliornis > Heliornis fulica. The sequence continues at coordinate 337,037 of VXBZ01010794.1, forward strand.
CGCATCAAGAATCAGGCAGACTGAAATGTCTCGAATCTCATCTAAACAGCCAAGCAGGCCTTATTTTCCCTTCAGTGTGAGTTGCTTTTAGCTCAGAGAAAATGAAACCTGTGTATCACAATAGAAGTGAAGGTCAGAAGGTTATTCAGCTTGCTGTGGCAAGTAGTGTTGATCTAAATCACAACTGCCTGATCAGCTACTCACACAACAGGAAGAAGTGGAAGGGAGGTTTCACAAAGCCAGTGTCAGGTTACTTCTATCTCAGGCTTTGAAATTATTTTCTTACCCCTGCAGCCTTGTTTCCTCTATAATGTTAATAAACCGAACAGGCGGGGGGGAGAAAAAAATATAATTGCAAGAAATGGCTTGTCTTCACATAGATATAGGGAGGGCACCACCTCCTTAAAAATAATTATCTAATTGAAAATGCCTTCCTAAGGCATTCAAAGTTTCTAGCTAATCTAAGATCTTAGTTTACTATCAGTTTAGTCTGGCAAGAGCCATGGGGAGAAGAGGGACTCTGCTTTTCTCCTCCCCAAAGATTCTGCTCCTGCTCTGTGGTGGAAATGCTCTTGCAGTTACATGATGAGGTAGGAAGTGGATCTACCTGAATATTGCAGCAGGAGAAAGCAATTACTATTGGGCTGGATCAATCCACAGCCTCGGCTGACATGTGGGTGTGAATGCTGCAGCACAAACACGGGTTGGTGACATGCTAGTGACATGCCACAAGTTAGGAACAAAGAGCCTTTTCCCAGGTCTGGAGTGAAAGCCTGGAGACAAGGGCAACAGAACCATTATTCAACTCACTTGAGTATGTTAGATGAGTAAGACTGCTCTTACTTGCTAAGTGACCCTGTGGGCCAGCCTGCCTCCAAAGACACCAGTGTGTCCTAATGCAGGTAAAAGGTTTTGGTGGGTCACACTACATAACATGGCAATCAACTGGGTAAGGAACTGGGTCTTGGTAGCACACCTGCTATCAACTGCTCTCCTGATGTTTCACCTCTGAGGTAAGACAGTACAATTTACAGATGCAGCAGCAGTCAGATCCAGAGATATCTAGTTGCAGTATTTTTACAGAGCAATAGTAGAACAACTTTGAATGAACTATGGCCTAAATTGAGAAAGAAGGGAAAAGGTCAATAAACAGAATGAAAATCTCCTAATTTGATCCATTTGCTGACAACAAACACAGATTGGGCAAACTACCAGGCAACTCCAACAGAACTAGCAAGGTTAATGGAGCTGCTGCTATAACATATTGTAGAACTAGTAGTGTCAGTGGCGATAGTGGTAATGCTGTAAACAGTTTGTTTTCCATCTGGTGTGTGGTATATGCCCTTGATAAAAGGGTGCTGCATGATGCATTTCTTTTCTCCTAAATTTATTTACTCCTAAAAATGTATAATGTTTTTAATAGCCATATACAGAGACACAACTTCTGCTTTCAAAGAATCCCTACAGAAGATTTCCCTAATGAGATTTATGACAAAATTAAAAGAACCATGGATTTATTTTTTCCCCTCAAACTGGTTCAACTACTTCAGCAGTTGAATAGCCTCAGAGTAGCAGTCAACGTGAATGTTGCCCAAGTCTGAAATGGAGGAAAATACTATTTTGCATTTATAGTCATCCTGAGTACTTCACATATTACATAAAACACAATTTTGAAGCTATTAATTAAAGCTATAAATGTTCTATGTTCTGAGGTAATTATTTAAAAAAATGGAAAGTCATGTTTTCATTCAAGCTGACTTTGTACCAGGATTTGAGACATCACATACAAAAATAAAGTATCTCTTAGTAGTACTTCATGCTGACATGCAGCAGTTGTGCGTCTCGGATTCAACTTCATCCTGTACTCTTAAGGATACACACTGCTGAGCATGTAGTTTTAATTCTCTTAATGTTTTTAACTAATATTCTTTTGAAGCCTTGATCTGAGGTATAATCACTCTTTTCATCAAAATATTTACAAGAGAAAATGTGAAGCCCTGAAGAATTATGTTTGAATTGTGCATGGTATCTATGGTTACAATGTATTATAGATGGTAAGGAACAGTAAGGCACTGCGTGAAATAGAAGGAACTGCAATCAGAAAGAATGTAAGACAGCCTAAAGGAGATAATACATTGCCTAGAGAAATGATGTGTGTATTGGAGCAAGCTGATTAGAGGGAATCAAGTAAACAGAGGGAGAGGGAAACTGCATGCAGATAGTCATATGGTGGCTTTAAACAAATATGAAACAGCACTTCTGGGATCACGAAATGGCCACATGGCCTACCCTGATGAGCTCTTTAGGAAGCCAGGGCAGGGCAAGCTGACCGTCCATTCTGGTACCTTCTATGTCTGAAATGACACGTGTCTTCTCCCTTTGCTTCTGATGCTAGCACATCTGTACTGGATCAGGTGCTACTGGAGAGAATGGTTGTCTGGTCACTGAGAGAACCTCTCCTCTGCCTGCTGTCTGCTCTAAGTCTCATTAGAAACACTATGAAGTCACCAGCAGCAACAACTGAGCAAAATGTCTGAAACGTGTTGCGAAAGCGTTCGTTGGAGGTGGGCTCTGAACGCGCCCGGGGGGCATTCAGTACCTCATGCAGGCATCTGGCTAGTGACCAAGACCTGTTCCTTTAGTTACAGCTTCTCCAAGGACACAGCTCTGCTGACAGTCGTTCTGACTGTGCTCCGCTGAGTGGCAGTTCAGTTAGCACCTGAACCACACACCATGCCCAATGCAGGGCGTGAACAAACCGGTGGGTTGCTCACCACTGTTCACCGGCGAGAGACAGAGCTGTATCAGGAACTACTAGAAGATTGTATACTCTTATGTTGTTCCATATGATACCCAAGTACTGCACTCCAACACAGCGACAGCACTTCTAGTATATATTCCTGAACACTGGGACAGGCTGCTCAGGGTGGGTGTGGAGTCTCCTTCTCTGGAGATATTCAAGATCTGTCTGGACACCAACCTGTGTGACCTGCTCTAGGGAATCTGCTCTGGCAGGGGGTTGGACTCGATCACTCAAGGTCCCTTCCATCCCCTACAGTTCTGTGATTCTGTTTCAACAACTAACAGTTAAGGAAAACAGATCTGCTGCCTATAGCCCAGAAGTTTGTCCATCAGCCCAGGGCCTGTAACAGGCAAGCAGAAGACTGCCACACAGATGCTGATGCTACCCTGACACCTGCTCTAATCCTCAAAGGGCTTCAAACATACAGCTTTGTCCTACCTACTGTCCTCTGAAAGTTTCATCTAATTTTGAATGGAAATGAAAATCTCTGCTAACTACTTTGCACAAAAATACCAGAGAAATGACACAGAGACACAGAACTGAGGAAAGGTCACAAGATAACAGGAACAGGCAAGGAAAAGCAGGAACAAGTTTTCCAGCTGCTGCTTCTACTGTTTTTGCAGAGGAGATACCTAGCATGCACAGGATGCTTAGTAGAATCTTCTGTGATTAAAATAGGGAACACTTCACATAAAGGGCAAAGGCTACCACAGCAGGTGTCATATTTTACATGTTTTCCCCTTAATCTGAAAAGCTACTTCTTGAACTTGAAAACCCAGAAAAAATAATTTAGCGACAGTTATTGATCTATGAATATACTGAAATATTTGGAAAATAGAATCCAGTTTTATCTTTTAGCATTTATATCACCAAATTTATCCAATAAGTGACAGACAACATAATAAAGACTGAAAGACATCAACAGTGCAAGGATTAATTTCATCCAATACTACCTGTGCCCTATGTTACCTCGAAGGTTGCACTGTAGAACCACAATTGACTTGCTTTAAATTCAGAAGTATAAATTCAATTTTAAGAGCTGAGTTTTTACTCCAAAACAACCAAAACAGTAATCCAACTACTTCGTACACACAGGGGTCATCAAGACAATCAATTCTTAATATTAAATGCTTATATATAGCAACACAATATAGAAATTATTTAAATTTTTTTCTGAAAAAGACATCTGATTGACAACTTTGTTTCAGAAAAAAATTGGAATCTGGATTCCGCCCTCCTCCCCCACCCCTGCCAAACTTTTTATTATGCAGTAACAAAATACTAACTCTTCCATTTCTGCATTCTGCATTTCCCTTCTTTTTCACCTCCAATGGAAACAGAGTTGAAAGACAAGTCAGAAAGCCTATTTTTTTCCCCACTGGAGAAGGTGAAAAATACAAGTGTGAAGTGACAGATATAAATGAATTATAGTTGGAAAGAAAGGGAGAGTTACAAAGGAGATAAAAGTTTAACAGTTCACAAACATACATACTGAGCTGGCAAAAATGTAAACACATATACAATGAAACTGAAAATGAAGCAGGTTTGTGTTCTCTGAGCATGCACAAACACAACAACAACAAAGTCCCAAATTCCATTTCACTAATGCCCTTGTTTTGCTCCGTCTCAGATTAGAAGAATTCAAATACGGCTCAGTGGTTCATTATATTCCTTGCCAAATAGAAAGTATTAGCACTGTTCTGAAGAAGAAAATTCTTCTTTTGAAAGAAGAATTTTAGAGAACTACTTCCCTTACCTGGAGAATCTGGATCTCATGCTCACACTAGAAACTCTTAAGTAACCTTTAAACCTTTAAGGAATATACTATACAGGGTTTTTTAGCTGACAGGTTGAGTTTTCCAATATTTGATCCGTATCTTTTTTTAATGCTCCTTTTTCATTGTTAGTGCTAATGTAAAAAGTTATTTTCTACTGAGAGGTTGGAATAGGAAGATAATTTCTCACAATGCTACTCAATGTTACTGAAAGCAACACCCTCTCCCCTGCCCTTTTATTTAAAAAAAGTTAAAGCAAAATAATATGAATGTAAATATGGTGTTCAAATTATAGTATTGTTTCAGCAATACTACTTACAAGGAAAGCACACTACTCATATCAGAGACACAGAAGACATAGTTGGGCTATATACACACCAAATTGTATGGCTGTTATTATGTAGTGGTTACAATACAAGTGCCAAAAGTCACCAGCACTGATTAGGAGTGTACAGCACTGGAGCTATTTAAGCAACTAAGATAAATAGACTCATTGTAATAGGTTACTGTTCACACACACAATATGCATTAGCTTTTGACCTGACGAGTGTGTAGTTTAAAATAGTTAATACAGAGAGCATAAAGAAGAAGATGTATTATTATTATTACATGGCAAAATGATGCTTACTCAGTTACAGGACCCTGACAAGCACAGGAGACAAACCCGTATTACCTGAATTCATTAGTCCTTTTACTTATTATGTTTCTCTAAACATATGATTACACTAAATTACTCCACTTTTCTAAGTCTTGTGCACAATGTGCTATCATGCCCTTGTCATGCATGATGCAGTTGACTAGGATACCATCTTTTTTTTCTTTAAAGCCCATTTTCCTTTCAATCCTCCATTCCCCACTGCTGCTTTTATACAGAAAAAAAACTTCTAGCAATGACCAGCTGGCATAAAAATAGCTACTGAAAATCAATTCCTGGTGTCACAGAATAATTTTTAAACAAGAGGAGTTGTTGTTTGTAAGTTGTTTCAAGTAACTAACAAGTAAGTTGTTTCAAATGACCTAGTAATATAAAATATTTCTGTGCATTTATAAAGCCTCCAAATTTGAAGCATATAAGCTCGCTCATTTCTTAAAGACCAAGAATCTGAAAGAACAGAATCACTTTGTGACATGAATATCTTTAAAAACCATGTGACTCCAAAAGCTTCCACTGTATTAAACATGTTAACAGTAAAATTCGTTGTCTGTCTACAGATTATATTCTTCTGGATGAAAACCAACATTATGTGTATATAAAGCACCTAGTAAGATCAGGATTTTTAGACTGAAAATTGCTACTGCTACAGAAAAAAAAAATCTCTCTTTGCTGAAATACAAAGGGAATAGCAGAAGTGATTAAGTTCGTTATGCTTCTCACCATTTCTTATTTAACAATGTATATTTCACACAAGAAAGATTCCAGCTTCAAAGCACCAAATAGGTGCTATTCGATAGAGCTGGAAGTTTAGAAGTGGAACAAAAGTCCAGGGTTATTCAGAAAATGAGGAATTTCAGCATATTCACCACACTCGATGTTGAGGGACTTGGCACATGAATTATGCCCAAATTCAAGTGCATTGGAAATACCATTCCCAGCATTCCCAGTTATAAATTCAGAGAATGGTACCTGCAGCATAAAAGATGCCCAAGCTACAGCTGCCCCTCACTGGGGTTTGCGTGGTTCCAGTACAGGCAACAATCACTTCCAAGCTCCATATCAGTGCACAGACCTGTGACATCCAACAGACACAACCTGGCGTTTGAAAAGCCGCTTCGCGTGGAGGAACCACGCATAAGAAAGTCCCAAGATACTTGTGGAAAGCCGATCTCAACAAAGCATTTCATTATGTAGGTTTGGTTGTATTGCTTCAGGAATCAAGTACCAGTCCCTGCACTACTGCTGTAATAGTGCTGTTGCACCAGCACAGATACTTTATCCACAGGTAATCTTGGAATGATCTCCAAGAGGAAGGACTGAAAACCAAACCTGAGTTATTCTTATGTTTTCTTCCTTCTTATACTAATATATTATGTGTTTGGTTTGGTACACACAAATTTCACTTTCATCTGCATTTTTCACTTGCCTTCCCACAGAGGCCCAACTTCACCTAAACCAGTGACACCAAATAAACATGATTTTGCTAGGCACCAAATAAACAAAAACTCTGTAAGAACAATAGATTCTTAGAATCACACAATGTATTGAGTTGGAAGGAACCTTCAAAGGCCATCTAGTCCAACCCCACTGCAGTAAGCAGGGACATCTTCACTAGATCAGGTTATCAGAGCCCCATCAATCCTCTCCTGAGGGGAGACCTTATTGCTCTCTACAACTACCTGAAAGGAGGTTGTGGTGAGGAGGGGGTTGGTCTCTTCTCCCCAGTAACAGGCGACAGAACTCGAGGTAATGGCCTCAAGTTGCGCCAGGGAAAATTTAGGTTGGATATTAGAAAGAACTTCTTTACTGAGAGTCATCAAGCATTGGAACAGGCTGCCCAGGGAGGTGGTTGAGTCCCCATCTCTTGAGGTGTTTAACAGACGGGGAGATGCGCTGCTTGAGGACATGGTCTAAGGGTAGACTTGGTGGCGGTAGGTTAATGGTTGGACCGGATGATCTTAGGGGTCATTTCCAGCCTTAAAATTCTATGATTCTATGATCTCCAGGGATGCAGCCCTCTGCTGCCTCTCTTGGCAAACT
>VXBZ01010794.1:344450-367496 GCA_013399135.1 Heliornis fulica
CAGACAGGGATCTCCTGGAGAGAGTCCAGCAGAGACCACAAAGGTGATGAAGGGCCTGGAGCATCTCCCCTGTGAGGAAAGGCTGAGTGAGCTGGGGCTGTTCAGTCTGGAGAAGACTGAGAGGGAATTTCATCAGTGTTTATCAATATCTGAAGTGTGGGAGAAAAAAGGCGATGGCCAACCTCTCCTCAGTGGCCTGTGGGGACAGGACAAGGGACAATGGGCCCAGGTTGGACTACAGGAGGTTCCACACCAATGTGAGAGAGAACTTCTTAACAGTGAGAGAGCACTGGGACAGGCTGCCCAGGGGGTTGTGGAGTCTCCTTCTCTGGAGATATTCCAGACCCATATGGACACCGACCTGTGTGACCTGCTCTAGGGAACCTGCTCTGGCAGGGGGTTGGACTTGATGATCTCTGGAGGTCCCTTCCAACCCCTACAGCTCTGTGATTCTATGTATATGACAGAGTGGTTTTGGGGCAGGATGGGGGAGAGTTTATTTCTTTTGGTGGTGTTTGTGGTTTTTTTCCACTCAATGGGCATCCTTGCACCCTTGCAATTGGCAACATAAGCAGGAAGAAGGAACATGGGATCAGACAGGAACAAATCAAAGCTCTACTCTGACTGCAGCACAGTCTCAGAATGGTCTATGCCAATCTTGAAACTGCACCGAGATATCTCTGCTGAGATATTCATGTGCTGATTCCCATATACCGTTTGTGTAGGTTTTCCTTTTAATTAGTTTTTGGATATGACAGATCATGCATTCAACAGCTAGCACACTACCATAATAAATTTTAGAACCATTGGAAAAGAAATAGAGACAAAAATATGAACTTCAAAGGTTAGGTGTGGAATAATAAACGTAAGAAATGACATTCCCACTTTCTGTGTGTTTCAAACACGCTGTTTTCCAAAGGCAAACATGAGAAAGAAAGGTCATGATGTTCTGACACCAACAGTTTTTCATTTATTTTCTTACATTCCAGAAGCTTGCATCCTACCTATCGGTGTGGAGTGTCATATACAATTATTTTCTTATTATTAGCAAATAAGTATTTTGTACAAATGCAACACTAGGGCTCACTCATCTCACCTTATAATATGATGGGTCAAAAAATACTTCTAGGTGATTGGAGAATGAATTTTTAAGATTCTCTCTGCTACCTGGAAGCAGGGAGATGAAGCCAAATCTGTCATAACTCTGAACCGCTCCAGAATACTCTGCAATACAGCTTCTTATTCCATCTGTTGCGTGAATTTCGAGTGGCTGCATCTGCTCTACGTTACATAAAGCACTTCCTTTGGAACAGCGACAGGCTTCACTGCTCAGCTCCATGGGCTGACTTCAGAGCAATTAGGTAGCACCCAAAGGGAAGTGGTGCAAGGGATGGGGATTTGCCTGGGTTCCTACATCCACACTGTCAAGTCCTATTACTGGGAAATACTCTTAATGGGCGACATCTACAAACAAGAAGCTACTGGATCTCTTGGCTGGCAAGGATACATTCTGTGCCAGGAGAGCATTTATAATCTCAGCCAATAAATTTAACATGACAAGTGTCCTTAAATTCTGTTCTCTTTTTTAATTAAGTTTCACCCAATAGTTTGAAAAAAATCAATAGCACTACATCTTTATACTTGTTGATCCCATTACAAACCCATGCAGCAAAGACTGTTATTACCAAGTGTAAGTGCCTCTTTTCTGTAAAGGCTGAACTCCATAATGCATTTTGCATCTGAAAAATCAATCTCCACACAAAAATAGAATATCCAACACAACACATCAAGAATCCTCACAACTGTATGTACACTGAGTGCATCACAAAAGCTTTACACTAAGAGGAAAAATTCTTTTTTTGCTGAACTGTTTAGACAACGAAATCAAGCCAGCACAACAACTCCAAACAGTTTTTTCCTTCACAGTAAGTATATTCTGCATTCTAGATTGAAAAAATCTCTTGCTACTTACAAATCTTTTCTTCTGCTTTCTTCAGGATTGGCAACTATTCATTCATCCAGTAACTCTATTAAAAAAACAAACCAAAAAACAGAAAACAAGTATGTTTATTTTGGGTGCCAAGGCCAACTATATAAATTTACCTAAATACCCAAATTAATGCATTTTTAACATGCATTTAAAGATGAAATCATTAAAAAAAAGTTGAACGGTTTTATAAAACTTTCTACAAGTTTTCCTATAATTAAAACCACTGTAATAGATTTCAACATGTAAATACAAGAAAACATCTGTTTCTCCAGTCCTCTTTGTTAAGTCACTCCAGTCCTTAAGTACAGATTCATCCTCATGTCTTATCCTTCGGATCTCAATGCAGGTATGCCTCAAATTACAATGACCTACAGGCTTTTATTTCCAAAATTACTAATAATGGATGTAAGAGTTCAAAGAATTCAGAAAACAAAGGATCATGACTGAGTATGTTTAAAATACTCTTATGACAATCATGTTTCTCTGGTGCTTTCTTCATCAGTGTAGATGAGGCTCCTGTTTAACTCAAAGCATCTCCAACAGCTACAGTCAAAAGAAGTTGAATTGAGAATTAAAAAAACCCAAACCCACATCTCAGAACGCACACAAGTGAAACAAATAAAATGTACTCTTAATTCTTAATAAAAAAGTCCAAAATATTTGTGACAGTTAAAAATATATACACATACACAAATATACACTGTCCTAATATATTTCTTTTAAAACTCAATACTATTTTTTACTTTTCTTTATCATACCATTTCATTATAGAATGTCAAGCAGAAATTCGTTAACACAATCTTCATGCACAAGTTAATTTAGCTTGGCTCCAGACCGCACTGCGATATCCATTCTAGCTCTCGCGAGGGCCTAAGGGAACCGTTTGGGTTGCTTTTTAACCTCCGTGCTCCCCTCAATGGGAGGTCTCACAGGAACTGCTGTCAGTGACACAAAGCTGTTTCTAGTTCTTGCAAAAACCTAACATTAAGACCACAAAGAACAGCACTTAAAGAATAAAATGAATTTGTATACAATACTCTGTTCTGAGGCAATTAAGAGTTTCATTTACAGCAGCTTGTTACCAAAGTAGTGCCAGCAGTGTTTATTAATTAAAGGTGTTTTTTCATCCTTAGCTCCTTAGTGAAGAAAGTGAGAATTAGCCTACTGTTTCTAGGGAATTACAGTTTTCTAATCATTTCAAAAATGAGGGTGACTAGTTGTGCCACCTATTTGCCCTGCAAACATTCTGACTCTCATATATGCCAGAATTTCTGACAGCTCACTTTCAAACTGCCTATACATTACTTTAAAAATTTCTGTACAGATTTTGAATTATTTTGTACATCAACCAAAATCTGTGCTGGTGTTCTTTTAAAGTAACTCTGCTCTTTGCTTTCAAAAGAACATGTTGTTTCATTCCCCTAAAGAAGCTCAGAACATCAAGGAAAATAACATCAAGTGATAGTGGGTTCAAACGTATTTCTAATCTTTACAACCCTTCAGTACTTACATTAAAAAAGTGAGGCATAATTTATTTCTGATGAAACAGAGTTCCTCAGCTTTCTGCTAATAGGATCCTCAGGGCAAAAGGGGTAGGGAAAGCACTGATAAAAGAAGAGAGCTTCATTTTACTGTTTTTTCCCAGTCTGGAAACAATAAATTAATAATAGTGTTTACTCTGATTATCGTTGATTTAGGATAAATTGTTCTCATTTAGCAAATAGGGAAATAAAATTCAGTGCCCAAGGGACTGACTATATAAATCTATGCCAAAGGCTACAACTGAAGACACATTTACAGACCCATTCTAAATTCCTGGATTAATTCCAATCACTGCTGATAAGTAGCAAGACCGATATTTTCAATGCAAGTTGGTACTTGTTTCCTCTCCTCTCTCTTCACTTTCCCTTCTGTTCTCCTCAAGCCCATCATTAAACTTTTTTTTTTTTTTGATCCTTTAAGGGTCACTAACTTTTAAGTTTCTGCTCACTTTTGGGTAAGGGCTGTACAAGTCTCTTAAAACCGAACACACCTATGTTTTAATACTGCCCATCCAAAATTATTTTTCAAGTATCCAGTTCTTATTCAGTCAGGTACGAGGTCCAAGAACCTTAAAGATACACACTTATTAAGGAAAAATAAAAAAAAAACCACAATTCCAAACCAAAAACCCAAGAAAGAGAACCAAAGAAAAAAAAAAGTACTTCTCTGACCAAGCATCAAGAAAGTAATAGGAACAACACTACTCAGCCAAGAAGATAGCTTGGAGTAAATATACTATTTGAAGTGTTTAGATTTCTTCAAAGTGTTATATAATGATCATACTTCCTATGCTTGAAAATAATGAAAGAGGATACGTAACACAGTAATGAAGCTGAGGGCACACGGCACAAGCTTCAGGCTAGTATTGCATTTCTTCCTATGGAAGTTCCACCATTTATCACCACTCATTAAAATTTAATTTTATAGAGCATCTTTAAAAGGTCATTTTTTACAGGGGAGTATTGTAGCCAATATTACAGACTGGTTAACTACTTTGAGAACACAAATCTTCACAGATTTGTTGCTTTGAATTATTAAAGATAAAGCATTAATTTGATTTCTTTTAAAATAAAAAGTAGTTTATTATTTTCCTATTTAACTAACACAACCACTTGTTTTGTTTTCTCCTGATATATGCCTTGATCTTTAAAATGACATTCTTTTACTGTGATGATGTCTGAACATATATTCGTGACCTCACACTGCATTTACCATATTCTGGGAGGTGTGCACATTACTGCTTTAGTCACTATTTTCACAGGTTACTACATTAATTATTTAAGCATGGTGTATCAAAGTGATGAACTACATTTGCAAAAATCAAATGAAAGAGTAGTTTAGAGAACAAAAAATGGATCCCTAGATTAGTTTCCAAAGTGTCCAGCAGGCATACTGAAATAGCATGTTCGTTATTTGAATCTTACTACTCCGTTCTTTTTGATGGTGCTCAGAAATCCCCCCTGACAAGGGCTGGTACCCAAACAGGCTGGGCCCACTGCTGTTCACCAGTGTGCAGAGTACCACTGCTTCCCATGTAAGCTATCAATGCCACTTGCAGATACATGAAATTACTGGAATTACAAGTGCACACAGGATCAGTTTAACCTTTAAAACCAAGAATTTAACCTGAGTCTCAGTTTCTCTACTGCTAGTTTACAGACATAGTTGTGAGCTCTAGTTTACAGGAATAATTGTGAGCAATAATTTGTTCTGATAGCTTCTCCTCATTGGCATAAAGGCTGGGATAGCTGTTTGAATGTTGTCAATTGGTTTTAGCACCTTATATGATTTTTTTAAACTATTAAGTTTTATATACTTCTCAGTAGCTATGTTTTTACTTACAAAATTGCTGACATTTAAAGAATCTTACTTTTTTAACTTGGATGCTTAAAAAACCAGCAACTCTATGCAACAACATTATTCTTCTCATCCACACAATTTAATCAAAAGAGTGGAACACACATCGTTATTCTCTAGATGAAGTACTGGCTATGACCTAAATTAAACAAGTATTTGTACTACCCTGCTGGACTAGAGAGCAGTAGCCAAGAAGTCCTTTGTTTCCAAAAGAAAAAGAGCCAGTATAGAGAGAACAAACAGAACAAACCTACAGACAGAAGACCTGTGACCTCTAATCCATGACTCCTATTTTCTTGTCCATCCAGTGGCACAGACTATCGTAAGAATATACTTTTAAATACTTAAAAATCACTTTTTAAAATATTCAGGGTGAATTTGCAAATACACAAATAAAAGTTTACTTATCTGTGTTTGGTTACAAAGCTTTTTTTTTTTTTTTTTTAGAGTGTGAGCACTAGCTCCTACCAGATAGATTAAAGGTAACTTTCCAAGTCCGTAAAGTGCTTAAGATATGACTTCATCACCTTCTTATCCTCACCACAACTTACATTTCGGAGGCAAAGGGTAATATTTCTGACTTAAAACAAATAAATAAATCTGAAAACTGAAAAGCCCTGCTATCAAATGGAAGCTTCTTTCTGTGATACTCAAGTCACATATTTAGAACAGAATATAATAAGAATTAATTATCACACACAAACTAAAGCAAAGAATATCAAGATTGCAAGGTGTAGATTTCATCTTCTCTTTAATATGATTAACATATTTACAACACACTGTTCAAAGACCTCAAAGCAGAGAAACATCTGTAACAGCTGTATGTTCCTAACTTTCATCTGCTAGTTTGCAAACACCTGCTTAGCTCTGAACTCTATGTATCCTTTATTTTCAAGTTTTCCCAAGTTTTAAGCACATACTTCTGTCTCCAGTTCTCAAGCTTCGGGCAGGTCTTCAGAGTTCCAAGACTTGTACAGATCTAAACCAAGCAGAAATCAAGGATTCCTCCATACATGTCCTCTCAGAAGATTAATCCAATACTTTCAGCACAGGCTTTTCAGTCAACATTATTATTTCATGCACAGCCAAACAATATCCTGAGAATAACTTAGATTAGGTAGCAGCTGGTGCACACACAGAACACAGGATGCCTGGATTAAATCACTTCTTTAGACTGACCAGATTCAAGGTCCAGATATCTAACTGCTCCCAGCAGAATGAACTATTAGTTTCATAAGCTACTCCAGTGGTAAACACCTTCAATCCTCCACACTGAAGGTATTCCAGATTGCTGAAAGTAATGCAAGATCCAGCAAGATGTTTGATTTAACTTGTACATCTTGGTCTGCTCTCACATTTTATACTGAAATTACAGTGGACTTGCTATGAAGTGAATGCTTGAGGCAGTCAAACAAAACATGGTCATGTCCTAATGTTAAATGACATCTGTACCTACAAAGTTTGCCTATTGTGATTTCATCCTCTAAGTTAAGATTGAAGTTCAAAACCTATGGGAACACCTACTTTAAGAAAAAAATCAATTAAAAATAAATATTTGATTCCATCAAAAAACAAAGGATGTTATTTAATACATTTTTTATTATTATTTTAATACGTTTTACACGAATTTTGGGCTAAACTGCAGAAAAACATGCAAACAATTGTATCTTTAGATATCAATTGTTATTCTGATCTGCACCAAAAAAAGAGTAAACTGACAACAGCCTACACATAATGTATCACAATACTATAGACTACCTCAAATTTAGAGTTGAAACAGATGCAGACCTTAATCCAGGAAAAAACCCAACCGAGATCCAATGCTTTCCCCATGGTGTTAGTTTTTATTTGGTCATTCCAAAGTAAAAATCAGGAATCATCTTCCCAAGAAGAATCAGGAAGACTGCAGTTCAGAACCAGACTTCTCAGAATTCTCTTCAGCTGCAGAGTGGTATCAGGACATTATCATAGCAATGTGAATGAATGCAAATCCAAACTCATGTCCTCCATAAGGTCCCCAACGTATCTGCTTCTACTAGTACCAATCCCTTGACACTAGCAGGCGCTGGGCGAGATGTGTCCTGCAAACACTCTGCAAAACCAATTTTCCACAATAGCCTACACAAAGTAGCAAAGCTTCCTGAACACTGACATCTCCAAAATTTTTGCTCACACCATTTTCTGATGAACTTCCCTGTTATTTTGCTACATCCTTTTATATACATGTTTTCAAAAGTCTATTTTAAGCAGGGCAGGTGGTTACAAAGAGCACTGGAATAAGAAGCACAATTTATATCAGGAAGCAAAATATCCTTTCAGATGCAGTTTGCAAACTCACCCTTGTTTGCTACTACTGCCTATTTTTTAAATAATGCACAAATCATCTCCAGTGCCATGGAAATAATCAACAGAGAATCAAAACCTGGAGCTTCTACTAGAGCACAAATCAAAAGCTGTTGGAATCCAACAGCTGGAGCCTGTCTCATTATTTCACCATGCTTTGATGTGCTTTTCAGCCAAGTATCTTAGAGAATTACTTGCAGATATGTCTATCTACAAATTCTACATTGCTTACACATTATAGTTTCCAACAGAGATAAATACTGTAACTGAGTTCTCATTTAAAAAAAAAAAATAAAAAAAAACCAACAAAAAAAACCCAAACCCCACAACTTTTTTCCCCCCTTTATCTTCTATTATAAACAAAATCCTACAAATAGAGGAATTTAAAAATCAGCTGCATCTAATAAAAACCCCAAGTTTGGTATCGACTTTGAGCTGGTAGTTTCCATTAGATTATCCATCATACTTTTATTATGTGATCAACTGCCTAATTAATTTTGTACTCATGCATTTAGGCAGAATACTGTATGTTTCAATGGGGTTTACTATAATCCTGCACCTGCGGCCTCAGAGATTTAGACAGCCCTCTATCATAAGTTTATACTGTGCCTATAATCACGTCAGCTGGAGAATGGTTCCAGCTATTCAGTCTGTTGAAATATAACAGTATTTAATTTCAGAGGCACTCAAAAATTTGCATCTGTGGTTATGTGTCTTTGGACTTTAATCAGATCAAAGTCACTGAGAGATATTAAGAGAGTTAGATACAATATTTTGCTCAGACAGTTTTAGTGGATAAATCAGACACTGTTTTGATTTTCCCTGCTTATCTAGTAATATGAACAGATGCAATCATGCTATTGTATAATGAATGTTGATTGCCAACAGTATTTGATTTTGCAACCATTCTATAGTGATAATTAAAGATAACGTGATATCCTATACAGTGATAGTTAAAGATTGCTTTGTGTGTGTTATTATATAAATGCATGCCATAGACAGTGAATGTATTCTCAATAACTCTGTATCTGGCATATATTTCAGGGCAGAAAAAAAGTTACTATTCTTGATAAAAAAATATTCAGATGTAAATTCAAGTCTTCATTCCAAAGTTTGTGTTATACTCCCTTTGTTTTCTTCTGCTCTGTGGCATTTACTTTAAGCAAAGGTTTAGTACTTAGGAAACATTAGTTTTAACTTCTGTGAGAAGGACAAGAAATGAAGTAACGGGGAAGCTCTACTATGATCCATTAGTCATGCTAGGCCCGCTCTAAGGAGCACTGCAGCCAACATTAGTCTCTTCTGCAATTGTAATGAGCTCCAAATAAGGCCTACACGTGGTAGGCATATATATATATATATTTATTACACCATTCACAAACCTTATGAGGGAAATGTATCAATGCACTTTTTCCACTAATATTCTTTTCAATATTCAGAATTTTATACCATCATAGTTTCGGTCAAACTTGATGTTTACACAAAACAATAAAATATGAGATAGGAGTTGAGTTGGGAGCTGAATGAGAGATAGCCCACTTTTAGCAGTAACCAGGGAAAGCATGGGCAAACTCATACTATAGAGAGAGTTAACTTTTTCTTAAGGTATAGTGACTTTATATTTCTCCTTTCATAAGAGGAACAAATCTGCCACAGCCCTGCAACTGTTACTTTATTCCTATCTTACACATTCACTGGGTAGAGCATACGTGAGGTGACAGTGAAATGGACCTTCATTTGTGCATGCAAAGCACTGGCATTGTATCCTGTACTCCCTGTGTGCTCAGGAAGGCAGAGAAGCTGAAACACCTCTTGCTTTATCTCCCACAATACCCTGGTTTCAGCTGGGAGAGAGTTAATTTTCTTCCTAGCAGTGGGTGAGTACAGTACTTTGGATTTAGGATGACAAGTGTGTTGACAATGCGCTAGTAGGCTACATGATGACAAGCAGTCAAGGAGTCTTTGGCCTCTTATACTGGTGTGCCAACAAGAACACAGTGGTGCCCAAGAAGCTGGGAAGGGACACAGCCAGGATAGTTCACCCAAACTAGCTGATGGAATATTCCATACCATATGTTGTCATGCTCAGTATATAACCGGGGATGGTGGGTGGGATGTGTTGCAACTCAATAGCTGAGCATTGGCTTTTGGTGGTGAGCAATTTTGCTGTGCTATTACTTGTATATTCTTTTATCAACATCATTATTACTTTCTATCTATAAAAATCTCTTTACCTCAACACATAACTTTTAACTTATTTTTAACCTTTTTGTTTCTCTGCTCCATCCCATTTGAGTGAATGAACACCCATGTGTTTGTTTTAGGTGCCTGATGGATTAAACCATGACACAGTATCAAGTGCTTTTCTGACTATTTTGAGTACGTACAGCCTTTTTCAGAAGGCTACTTCAAGAGCAGACATGGCCTTAGCCCAGTAACCATCAATGTTAAATCTTTCAACCTTGCAAACTGCCGTTCACCAAATGAAATAACTTTGCTTTTGAACAATAAAAGACACCTGTCTATACAAGCACTAGCAGAATCAAGGTACAGGACATCACATATTTAATAACTTGTATTTAACAACTATTTTAGCCCCCAGACATGCAAATATTTAATGTAATCCTTCAGTAACTGGTTGAGACTGCGCTGAGTGTACCTAACTGATGCATCTCCAGGGCCAGTATATGTGCCTTTTTATCTCTGGAGTTTCATGTTTCACTTTTAATCACAACTCAATGGACAACACAGCGAGATTCTTACTTCACCGGTCAATACAGTTAGCAGGTGAACTCCTTACAAATGCCAGAAGTGCTCTTATTACAGCAGTTGCTGTTTTAGAAAGGATGTGTGTCAGGTGTTGAAGTTTGCCAATTAAATTATCTTCATTCTTGATGTGAGCTTTAGTCATCGAGTATGTTGTAAGCTGTATTCTCACCTGCCTCGTAAGAACTGCAAGACCAGCTTTTATATAGTCTCTTCTGGATCACTGATAATTTGAAGCAGATAATTATTTCTGGTTTTTTGCTAAGAAACAGAGATACCGTGCCTCTGATGTATTTCCACCATGTGTCATTGTGTATGTCAGAAAGATATCAGTTTCCTGCTATCTAAGAAAGCATTTCTGCTGACATTCTTCTTATGACTTTTCATTCCAATTTATAAAGTTACCTGTTGAGGAATTTTTATGATACCATCTACTTCCTATAGAGGCTACCACCTAAGCCTTGATTAGTTCACAGGAGATCAAACTCCCTAACAAGTTACTGTCAGTTGCAGTTTTAAGACTAGAACTAGGTCAGGTTTATTACCTACGTCAATCCTTTCATGTAGCAAAGCAAAGACAAAAAAAAGGATTTTAGAAAAAAAATAAAGGAAAACAGGACAAAGTCTAACTAACAGATCTAAAAATGCGTCTCATCTCAGAAGTGAAATGCCACAAATGATTTTTAAATTACCAAACCCCCAAGGCCGAAGCCATATAGTCTCCAGCTTTGTCAAAAAGAACTTATAATATTAAAGCAGGTTTTTGTTACAGAGATAGTATATGAGCAGAGTCATTTTTAATACAGAATCCCTTAGATATTCATTCAGCAACGGCTGTGGAAATGATTTGTGTTGTGATGAGGACAGAAATAGCTTCTGCACCATATTGATCTTCTCCAAGAGTTGGGATTGTTCTGAGTAGTTTTGGAGGAGCTACTCTACAATAGAAACAACAGTCAAAGCTTTATAAAGATGTTTTGTATCATATTTAGTCACTTTATTTTTGAATTCTCATAACACATCACTGTTGAATCCTTGATGCCTTTCTACACCTACACTTGTCAGCATTATCCCTTTATTGCAGTACTTCATTATTTCAACTTCTGCCAATCTTCAGATCCAGGAAACACAAACAAAATGCAAGAAAGGAGAGTATCTTTTTGAGAAGAAAGTATTTTCTCAAAGTTAAGGCTTATGATTAAAGTTCCAAGGGGTTTCTATGTTCACGACAGGGAAAAGAAGCAGCACTCATACATAAGCACAGAGAATTACAGTTGTTGGGTATTTTTAAAAAGAAATTTGGTTACTTGTAGGTGCAGCATGTTTTCAGGGCATCAGCTACTCGCTGCTTAATCAGATTGAGCAAACCTGCTTTTCAAAAAGTACTGAGGGAAAGAAAATGATGGCTATGGCTACAGCTACAGCGTTCATGGTTACAGGGGAGAAATTCTAATGAACCAAAAATGTGCTAAAAGACTCTATCAAGGTAAAGCAAAAGCTTTTAGGTAACCAGATACTCCTACTGTAGTGGTGAAATAATCATTATTAATCCTCCTGCTTGAACCCACTGGGTTTGGGGATAAGCCATGGCATTAGACACAGATGTTATTAAGATATACTTTGCAAGAGCAGGCATCTCAGGAGAGAACATGACTTAAACACATTTTTGGGTCATGTCTCCTCTCCTGTATGCTCCTTACTCCTGCCAGTACTAATTAATGTACGAGCTCACACAAACATTGCCAGCAAGAGTGTGACAAGCAGCCTAAATGGGAAGCTTTACGAGCATTAATGAAACACATGGGAAGTGGAATGAGGTGTAGACGAAGTACCATTATACTGATTTTGCCATCTATGTAGTTAGTGTCAAGTGTAAGAACTAAAAAAAAAATATCAAGGAGTAGGCTAGATTCAGTTAACTAATGCAACAACTTAAAAAAAAGTTAGGCCTGCCTGAAGAATATATTTCCACTTGAAAAAAATAAATTGTGTTTACATACCAACACCCACTGAGTCAGTCAGAATACTTAGGTCATACCCAGAATGCACATGTACATCCAGTTTACAATGCTGAAAGACTAAAGCTGTACATCAATTTCCCATGCCAACAAAACCAGAATATACCCATAGGTATAGTGGGTCATGTCTCCTCTCCTGTATGCTCCTTACTCCTGCCAGTACTAATTAATGTACGAGCTCACACAAACATTGCCAGCAAGAGTGTGACAAGCAGCCTAAATGGGAAGCTTTACGAGCATTAATGAAACACATGGGAAGTGGAATGAGGTGCATAGCTGTCTGTGTATATATTTATTGGTTTACCTACATAGGTATATTCTCCCCACAGGTCCTTTTCCTTAGCAGCTCCAGGCCTACTACTGATCAACATCTCCTTCCTCTTGTAAAGTAGAGCAATATGGAAAGGAGCAAAAACAGTACTTTTGCTTAGCAAGGTTTTGGAACAGAACCGTGGATCTTTGCTTCTCAAATCCCTTCTTATAAGCTACCCACTTACCTTTCAAACCTTCCAGACCTTCTTAAAGGTTTTTTGTAGTCTGTTTGCAAAGCATTCAGAATATTCAAAGAGGGTGGGTAACCAGACCCCTGTGCTGTCAGTGAAACTACAGAGGTTACACACTCTGTGCCCTTGACCACAATGAGGTAAAATCTACTTTTCAAAGACTGAACGATCTCTTTCTATTTTAGAACAAAAACAGTAATCAAAAATGCAGGAGACACCAGATGGTGTGATGAGACCATTATAGGTGCCTCCTCTGAGAATGGGATCCCACACTCCAGAACCTCGGCAGAGGAAGAAGATGGGGCACTCTAACCCGTGAAGTATAGCTCCAGATACCTATAGGGGATAGGAATATCAAGGAAAGGAAGCAGTAGGTCCCAAACAGCACATTCTGGATTGAAAGACCAACCAGTTTAAGGACACTGTAGCAACTGCTGAAAATCCAAAAAACAATAAACCAAACCCAGGTGACTGTATGTTGCTCATTTCCAACCCATAGCAATGAACTGAAGAAATGCTTCCTCGTGAAGACAAAATACAATTTATCAACTCTGAGCCAAAGCTCTTGCCTAGAAAAATCAATTAATACTCTTAAGCATGGCAGAAAACAGCAGAAAAAAAGCTGTTTAAGAAAAATCACACACAAAAAAAAATATAAAAGAACAAAACTCCCTAAAAAACCCAAAATCAAAAGTCCCATGTACTTATAAACAAGATTTATTTCTTTTAGATAGTCCTTAACTGGGGGGGAGGGAATTAAAAGAACCTTTTAAAAGAAGTCAAAAGATGTTTCTAAGCCTACAGCCCTCAGGTCTCAGGATGCTTTCCTGCCTGTGCAATGCACTTCCACCATACTTCATATCTACTGAATCTGTATTTACAGTGATGCACTGGAGCACACACATCACTTACACACACCGCCCTTCCTATTTTTCACTGAAAGCTTGGAATGCAGCCTTATATGAGCCTGCAGCACTCCAGATGGGTCAGGCAGCCTTGCCAGCAGCCTTGCTTAATACCACAAGATAATTTTATAGTCTTCTGTTTAAACATTGTGCAATGAATATGATTTCTAATTCAAAATAATAATGGCATATGGCACTGCTTTAATAGCACTGCTGTTTTGGGTGGAGTGAAAGGATTTTTTTTTTTTATGTTTTAATTATAACAGAATAGCTGCATTAGCTATAGCAAATGGATAGCAAAGAGTAATGAGGATGACCTATTCATAGTGGTCGTTTTGTGGTAAGGCATTCTCTGCAAGCTGACTGAATGATGTAATGTCAGGCATAGGAGTTCAAAGGTCTGATGAGATGGCAAAACATTATTAACTCAGTATCTCTTTAAATGTAAAAAGCATGGCCACAGGGGTTGTCCAACTCCTTTCTTTGGGTTGTTATTTTTTTCTCTCAGATCACCTAATTGGGAATTAATCCTTTACAACCTTTTAAACTATTTAAATGATCTGATAAAATTGAAGTACAAAAGGATTGCCAGCTGAGTATCATTCATAACTGTAATTAAAGAAAACAAAAAAAGATCACTGAGGAAGTTGCAAACAATAATTACAGTCCAATAATCTCCTGGTGATATTTACATTACCAAATAAAAATGAAAACTTAAATTTTTGTTGTTATCCAGTGGAAGAAAGAGGAAGGGCACTAGAATGACCAGTCTTCAAAGTGTTTTTCCACTCCTCTAATAATGTGGGAATTGTGTATGGTTTTTTGTTAACTGCATGGCTGAAGCACTAACTCCTCTGAGAATGTATTTTATTAGATCAAGTAGACTGCACTAATCACGGATTTCCAGATACAAACTTTTTCCTCCTTTGGCCTTATGATGGCAACATATATTTGTACCCACAGTGCAGATATTTTGAATGCATAGATTTAACAGGAGAGGTGAGAATGATTTACTGTGACCTCTTTACTCTTGACTTAAGTCATAAGATATTCCTGTACCATGTGACATGGCCAGAGTTATGAACTAATTAAAAGCAATGTAATGAATGGGCATTTAAAAGATGACATCACTTAAAGAATACTTAATTATAGACTTTAAGTTTTGCTTTTACATAATATATTTCACATTTATGAGACCAAGAAGAAATAATGCTTAAAAAAAGAATCACAATCACAAAGAATCACAGAATGACTAGGTTGGAAAACGACCTCTAAGATCATCAATTCCAACCATCCCTGTTGTCTCCTAACCCATCTCCCTGAGCACCTCATCTCCCATCTAAATACACCCAAGGATGGGGACTCCACCCCCTCCCTGGGCAGCCTGTCCCACACCCCCACAGTGCTTTCAGTGAAAAACTTTTACCTATCATCCAATCTGAACCTGCCCTGGCACAATTTATGGCCACTTCTTCTTGTCCTGTCACCTGTCACTTGGCTGAAGACACCACCGCCCACCTCTCTCCAACCTCCTGTCAGGTCATTCTGGGCAGCGATAGGTCTCCCCTCAGCCTCTTCCAGACTAAACACCCCAGTTCTCTCAGCTGCTCCTCATAAGATTTGCCCTCCAGACCCTTCACCAGCCTGGCTGCCCTTCTCTGAACACATTCCAGGACCTTGATGTCCTTCTTGCAGTCTGGGGTCCAGAACTGGACACAGTTCTTGAGGTGCAGCCTCACAAATACCAAGTACAGGGACACACTCCCCTCCCCAGACCTGCTGGCCACTCTGTTTCTGATACAAGCCAGGACGCTGTTGGCCACCTGGGCACAGTGCTGGCTCATGTTCAGCCTGCAGTCCCCCAACACCCCCAGGTCCTTCTCCTCCTGGCAGCTGTCCAGCCACTGCCCCCAGCCTGGAGCGCTGCACGGGGTGTTACGTCCCCAGTGCAGGACTCTGCACGTGGCCTTGTTGAACCTCATGCTGTTGGTCTCAGCCCATGGGTCCAGCCTGTTCAGGTCCCTTTGAAGAGCCTTTCTATCCTCAAGCAGATTGATTTTAATAGATACACAGATTAAATTGCCTAACACATTTATCTATTAATAACCAAACCTATGTTTGTTCATATTTAGCAGCTGCAAGAAAAAAAAAATTAAAAAAACAAATCAAAGGATTCTGACTGTGATACTATGATCAGGTATCAACATGAGGTAGCACATTACTACAAAAGGCAAGGAAAGTTCATCAAAACTGAGGGATGAAAACTTTAGTGTCTTACTGTGCTCTAATGAACTGTAGGTATGTAGTTAACGGCATAAATTGTTTTAGCCATGACTGAGTTTCACTCTACTTCTTCGTAAGAATGGTAAAAACCAGAAATCCAGCACACATGATATCAACAATTAAAAACATTGAACAGTGAATAAGCTGGTTTCTTCTCAGTTATTCAGATTTTTCACAAATGAAATGCTGAAGCAAAACCTAACCATCTTAACGACCAAGATTAAAAAAACATTAGGACTAAATATGTTATTTCGTTTCTTACTTCAACTAAAATAGCTGCTTTTCCTAGAATACACAGGCCTTTTAACATTAAGGCTAACAATTCTTCAGATCTGAAGCGATACACACATTTTTATCCTCAAATTACATATCAACCCATTCTTTAAGAATAATTTGGACAAAACAAACCTAGATGCAATTGAGGAGTCTAAAGATATTAAGAAAAAATGACTGGGGAGAGTGGGATTTCAAAGGAAAGAAAAAGAAAAAGTCATCCTGATGAACTGCAGATTTTACTACTTTCAGTTCCTGATTACTGGTTAAATTTGTAGTATATACAGCCCCTGCAGTATTCAGTTTTGAGTATTATGGACACAATCCAGCCTTTCATTTTCACAGTGAATAGTCTCTTCATTGTAACAGTATGTTGTGACCCTATTTCAGAAAACAAACCAATACAGTATGCCACTTTGCCCTTGACAGAAAGTGGGAGGCCAAAACCAACTAAGAAGTACCTAAAATACAATATGGATTTTTTGAAACACAGAAGATACATATACGTCCTGCTCTGTTTCTCCAACGTGGATAGTTGTAAGCCCTGACAACACTGATGGTCAAAACATGTGTAAATGAAAATGGAAATCAACCACAATGTCTAAGAACAATGATCACCTTATTTATGCTTGTCATGGATAATTGCTGTCCCTTCTCTCTACTGCATGCTTTAGATTACACCCCATGTGTCTACAAGAGAAGTATTCTGCAATCATCTGCTCTATCTGAACCTGGTCCTGAAAACACTACACGTCAATAAAACTTTCATGAGGCCAGATAAATGAAGTCTTGCCCTTTTAGAAGGCCATGGTGGTTGGTAAACTGTGACAAAACACAGATTGAGAACACTAATTTTCAAGCCCACTCCACCACCTTCCCCATTAGAAACAGAACACAGGGGGGTGTGGGGTGTGGAGGGACTAAACCCCACACTTTCCTGTCTTCATGAACTTTTTCCAACTGAAAAGCTTCATTCCCTTACAAGCAACATCTTAAACATTCTACTGGATCCATATATCTGAACACCAAATCTCTTTAGAAACATCTCTCCTAGACTGAACTTAGTGTATAAAATCTGTCAGCCATCCCAATTCTCTCTCTCAAACTCTAAACAGTTAAAGAAAAGCAACTTCTCATAAATCCTATTTTCTTTACTGTCCAATACTGCATCAATATTTATAAAGCAGTTTACCAAATAGCATCCACAAACTGTCAATTCAATTCCTAAATGCTGCTATAGAATGATCTTAAGGTAAGAAGAGATGGTGACCTATGAAGTAGAAGCCTTCAGAAATAGTGTTTCCCTCCCTGCAGCTTACACCTGAATGGGTTGCACCATAACTGCAGAGTAAACCTGATTGTTTTAAAGAGAGAGTTCTTGAGAACTGACTTAATACATGTTCTGGAAAATAGCTACTGCTTTTGGACTAGTATGTGCAGAGAACTGTCCACTGAGCAATGTTCAACTAAAAAGTGAAATTCTTAGAAACTATTTTGCTTTGTTTCCAGCCTGCAGCACGCCTTGCTTCCTAATTCTACAAAGGGTTGACAGTAGAGCTATATAACCTATAGTTACTCCACAGAAGCATTAAGGCAAAAAATTGCCATTTCTTTTAAGGCAAACTAAATAAGAGATAAAATGGAATATAATCTAAATAAAACTCTTTTACTTCTAGTATAACTATCTCTTTAAAGAAGCTACATTCAAGTTAGTGATGCTTTAGGAATAAAATTAAACAGAACACCTAGAACAGCTATCATCAGAGAAGATATTGCTTCTTCAATATCTTATAAAATTACTGGAATCATGCCAGCATCAGGATGAGAACTTAAACTATATGTTTCTAGATGCAGACATGAATACTTCAACTTTTCCTCCTGGATTACAAGTAGTCTTTTGCTCTATTTTACAGGAAGAATGGGATAATACACAAACCAGAACGGGAAGTTTCTGTAGGGAGAGGGTGGTCCTCTGCACTTCACCTCACGCAGAAACTGTTTGGAATGCAAAGCCAAACTCAATAAGAATGAATACATTGAACTGGTCACAGTTAATATACATTGATGAATGAAGACTGAAAGACAGGCTTACATTTATCACACCTCTTTAAAAGCACATAACAGGATGATTATAGATACAGAAATCTCTTTTTCCCCTAGGAAACAAGCTAATTTTCACAAAAAAAAGGCAAATTTTCTGTTATCTTTTTTTTTGGAAAACTCAAGTTCTACACTGTTCATCCACTGTGATTTAGTCCCTGAAAGAAGGAGAACACACACGGTGACTTTGAGCTCTCTGATCATGTTCCCTCGGTATATCACATCACCCAAACATCTGTTGCCTTCACTATGAATCATGAGGCTTGGTTTGAATAGAATTTAGTGTTCCACACTTCCAAGTTACTTTCCAGCTACTCCTTACCCAGTGTATGACCGTGCAATTCCTTGCTTTCAGTACCTTATTTTGCACACCTACAGGTGGCAATACATTTGGTTTAGAATAGTATAAAATCAAATTCAGCATTTTCAACTGAAAATATTCACGTATTATAGTATAATATATATACTATATGCTGCATATAATATATACTCATACAATAGTTTTTCACCCAGTCTGTCTGATCAAGAGTTACAGCATTTTGTTAAGGACATTGTCCAAAAGCCTCAAACATGGATAGGCCTTGGCCACTGACCACCTCTCCATAAAGCCTGCTCCAGTATGAGACCACCCTCTTCATAAAGAAGTATTTCCTCATGTCCAGTCTGACCCTTCCCAGCACAGCTCTGAATCATTCACAGGAAGAAGAGCTCAGCACCTCCACAGGAAGCTGCAGAGCCATGAGGTCACTCCTCAGCCTTCCTCCCTCCACACTAGACAAACCCAAAGTCATGAGGTGTTCCTCACACTGAATTCATTCCAGCCCTTTGACCAGTTTGTTGCTCTCTTCTGGATACATTCAAGCACCTTCACCTCCTTCCTAAATTGCAGGGCCCAGATCTGCACGCATTCAAGGTGAGGCCACAGCAACGCTGAACACAGAGGGATAAATCACCTCTTGCTAAACGGTGCATTGAATTCCTGCATCCAGATCACTGACAAATATATTGAAGCACTGGCCCTAGAACTGAACGCTGAGGAACACCACCAGACAGATGTGGACCAAACCACTACAACTCTTTGAGCCCTTCAGCCAGTTCTTCATGCAGTACACTGTGAACCCACTCACACCACAGTAGCCAACTTGTCCAGAAAAATGCTATGAGGGACAGTATCAAAAGCCTTAGGAAAAATCAAGGAAAACTAAAGCTACCGCATCGCCTTCAAACACCATGCAGGTGACCTTATCATAGAGGACTATCAAATCACAGAATGAGGACTTAGCCTCAGTGAAACCATGCCTGGTGACCACTGTGTTCTTCAAATGCATTTCAACATTGCATGGTAAAATCCCCTCTCTATTTTTTTTTTCAGAATCTGAGGTTAGAGTAATAGGTCTGCAGATCCCTAGGTCTTCCCCCACATCCTTTTCGGAAATTGGGAGAACACTGGTCAGCTAATTTTTACAAAATTAAAACAGTAACTATGTACCACACAGGATTCAAATATGAACACTCTTTAGAGAAAGGGCTACTACATATGATTTCTACAGTGCCAGCTGCATATTAGCTATATTTAAAAATACAGATGGAAGAAATACATTTTCATATATTCCCTTATGAGTGGTCCTTCCTTTTCCTTTACCTTGCTGTACAAATAACATCTTTAAAAAAAATCTTCACACTAAACTTATTACTGTTGAAGAACATGAAAACATACCAAGTTTAGTTCATCTTCCAAAGATGGAAGTTTTACCTGTATAGCCAAAAGCAAGAGTTGACTCACCACTTGATACTTCTGTCAAAGTGACCTTAATAAAAACTCTTTATAATAAATGCTTTTGAACTCATCAGTTTGTGAAAGATATATTCTGAATGATCACTGGATATTCAACTCATCCATCACTTCATGATCACTGTTTTACCTTACAAGTTCAGCTGTTCATCAGTTTATTTCCAAAGCATAAAATGAAGCTCAACATCAACATTTACCCACTGGGCAACTGTGGGTTTCTTTATGGCAATATGGGGGAGGGGGAAGTGCACCTTAAAAAGAAGATGCAGATTTTTGGAAGCGTCAAAGAATTCAACTTGCTTTTATATCAACTATTAGTACTCACTCATTTAGGAAATATTATAAAATTTCAAAATATATTTAAACAATTCAAAACCCCCAGACCTTCCCTACAGTCCACACTCTCTAGCCTGTATCAGCAGTTTCATTACAGATCCTCTGTATGAGTGCTTGCTGACATGCCACCAGGCATCTATTCCTGTTGACGATTCTGACCTTTATTAATTCAAGTCTGTGCAATCTTCACCACTGATCTGTCAAAACTGACACCTTGTCACACTAAGATTTTGCAGGGAGCATTCTGAAATAGTTCACAGGGCATTACACTGAATCTACCTGATATCCAGAGAGAAAAATTTATGGCTTTTAGCTTTTTCTTTTGTATTTCTGTGGTAGGATGGTCAGGCATTGTCATAAATAACCAAAGCAGCTCAACACCCCATCAAACGAAGACCTATCCTAGTAAGTGGATAGCTGAATTATTTTCATTTGCTTTTATAAAATAATTTGCAAAAGCAGGTTTTGTTTTCCTGTTCAAAATGTGACTGCAATGGCAGCAATAATAAACAAAACATTACTTAGCATCTTCAGAGTTGAAACAGGTACAGGTCAAGGACCTAATTTGTAGGTTCAGCATACAAAAATGCTTCGCAAAAACAACACAACAGCAAACCAGCATGACCAAACACTGCTAAGTCTGCTGTTAGCACCATCACCTGGAAAAGAACCAAGATGTGGGGAAAGCACTGCCTCAAATGTTTCATCACCTGAGCTATTTCACAGGCAACAGTTAATAAGAGTCAGTTGTGAATACATTAGGGAGCCTCAAAACCCTGCAAATTTTATAGGGTCTTTGCACTAATTCCTATAATACCCCAGACAGCTGCCACTGAAATTCTTGTGAAGTTATAACATAAGTGGTATTTTTAATAACCACCTAAAGCCACTTTAAACTCAAAAGCCAATAACCAAGAAAGTTTCTTCTGTGTTACTGGCTTGTTCATTATATGAATGCAACTAAAGAGTTTTGTCTGGAAGTTAATGAAGCTTTCTGTTTCAACGGTGGCAGAGCATGTTTCATTTATCCCTTCTTATGTCAAGTAATAAAGGATAAATTTAACACTAAAATGACAAAGAGATGCTCCTTACTACTTACTTTTAAAGAACTCCCACTCCTACTCCAGAATGTCCAGCGAGTTAAACACAGTTTTCACATTTGTAAAAGATTTGTAAGAACTAAACACCTATTCTTAGCTTAGTGTAAGGTGCCACCCTAGAAAAATGCTACCTGACTTATTAAAGAAGATTCTAGACAGGAAGCATAACCTCAGTGAAACAAAGTACTCCCACTCCAACCACTCCTCCATTAGGAGATACTGCTGACCCACGAGAAGATAGTTTCCTTACAAGTCTGTACTTCCCAATTAAAATTTCACGTATTTTTAAGCTTTTTGTGTTCTTAAAAAGACAGCAGTATTTCTCTCCCTCAAAACAAGAGAAGTATCTGCTCGTAACAATACACCATAATATTCCAGTATATATGTTATACTCCTTTAAATAAACTGGAAAAAAAATCACTCTATAATGTGTTCATTGCTGTTACTGATATACTATTTCAAATACCCATATTTAGATATAAAAGGCAGCATTTCCAGAGACAAGAATCCAATAATCTTTTAGTATTAGATAAAAAAGTTCTGCTTCTGCAAAAGTCTCAATATTTACACATGCTAAGGACAGCAGAGCTGAAAGTATCTGCACTTACTTCTGGTTCATCCCTTCATAATTTTCTTCTTTTATCTATGACATAGAGCTAATTTTAAATACATCTGAGGTAGGTGGAAAGAAAATGGTATGCTCTGCAGAGTTATCACTGAATTAAAATTCTATAAAATACACCCAATTCTGTGCACTGTGGTCAGCTGATGCAAACTGTTCACATTGCCGTTGCAAAGCTGTGCTTGCACTACTGAAGTGCAGAATTGTTTCTCAGACGAAACAGAAGGAAGAGACATTGAGTATAAGATACAGGTATCAGTGCAAAGATAACCTTGTTTAATTTCTCTTATTTCTATTGCTACAAATGCAGCTGCTGTCATCTCACTGGGTAATTGCTACTCTTGACATTAGATACAATATATTTATTTTCCAGGTTTTGTGTAATGTTTTCCCTCTTAATGCCCTTCTACTCCCTATCAATTTTAGTCTACTCGGTAGGGACTTCCTTTCAGCTTTAGATGTGATTTAAGTATCAGAGTTTTCTCAAGGGAATATGAGGTCATCTGCTCTAAAGCAGAGAGATCTCAGAAGTTGAATATACAGGAATAAACCAAATACATACAGAGGAGCACTGCTGGATCTTGTTCTTGCTAACAAGGAGGGTCTGGTTGAAGCA
>VXBZ01010794.1:372360-393784 GCA_013399135.1 Heliornis fulica
ATGTTCCACTCCCTTCAACATCTTGATGGCCCTGGGCTGGACTCTTTCAAGGAGTTCAAATTACTGGAATTTACAGAAAGATTTCAAAGAATGCAATATTATCCTAACACTGATTACACAGATGTCAAAACTGAGTTTGGTTTAAATGAGAGACAAAAAATCTGAAAAATAATTGAAAAAATAAATGATGAATATAGAATATGCTGCTTAGTTATTCTACCCAAGTAAAAGTAGTTCTACACTAAGTATTTTCATACAATCTTTTCCTAGTACTCTTAGATAATTTAATTAATGGTGCTTTCATTGTTTTCTTTGAGAAAACATCATGTGAAAAAACACAGTCATTGTTGCTATCTTCCTTGTGCAATAAAGACTACATTTAGAGATGTACAATGATGTGAAATAATGCCTGCTCATAATTTTCTCTTCATGCATTCAGTGTAACTGAGGCATACATTGCCTTTTTGAAAATCTGCAGTTTCTACCTCAGTTAACCTTTTATTTCAAAAGAAAAAAAAAATATGAATCAGTCTGGCAAGCATCCCAATAACAGAGAATAATTTGGGTAGCAGAAAAGCAATTCAATTTTCTGACAGGTTTTAGGATAACAAAAACTCAGGAGAAACTAGAAAATTTGTTTTGTTCATGGCCAATTTGTCATGGCATTTCGTCTTCCCCCTCCCACCTCAAACTCTCTACCATCTCACCTTCCTGATTAACGGGGAAGTGTCAGCATCATTATGTAGCTGCTCACCTAGCTCACTGAAAGAGGCAAAGATCCTAACACCTGCAAAGGAGCTCACCTACAAACTCTGCCCACTACACATGGCTTTTGTAAACACACTGAGCTCAGATTACCACACAGCCACCAAGTATGTTGTGTAGATATCCAGACAGACATGTTGTAAATGTTATTTGAGCTCATCCTCTAAGACTCTGAAGCAATACTGAGCTGATGTAATTTCACTGAAGAGAAATACCACGAAGAAGAGTGCTGCTACTGAAGGGCCGAAAGATGACAGACCAGGCAGAAAACACGCACGGTGCGTACCAGGCCGCTTCTCAGAGAGACAAAAAGTGGGGTTCTCCTAAGGATCAGTCACCTCAGATGTTGCAATAAAAAGGAAAGACACATGAGAGGAAATATCTTTTGGTGACAGCAGGTTCCCATGAGCTGAAAGTGGTGCCTGCTGGCAAAAAATGTTAGCTTGGGATCCCAGCAGGAAACATTCAAGAGCTTGCAGTGGCTAAAAGCTTCTGGTTTTGTAAACAAGATACTTTGCCAGCCAGATGGGTTTTGCGAGTGCTTGAAGCTCTAATATAAAGAAATACTCTAAAAAGAGTAAACAGTGGGTAGATGTAAATACCAAAAAGCTCATCTTTTTTTTTTTGTCACTTAAATAATTAAACCATATCTTATTGACTAATGAAGTTAAAGACATCAGAGTAACATTCCAGCCAGCATAAGCAACTGTTTTTGCCTGAAGTGACATGTTCACAGCAGTAGATTTTTTTATTTCTTTGTAAAATTTGTTCAGTCATTTCTGCAAAATAGTTATTTTTAGTTGACAGATAACAGAAAAAAAAATGTACATTCAAAGCTTCAAATTAAACGAATAATGACTCGTCAATCTGAGAGGACGTGTAACAAGAAGAGTCAATAAAATATGTCGTGGCCAATGGTGTCCTTCCTCAGCAGTAGAACTACACAAGAGTTTTCAGGTTCTGCACAGAACTGGTAGTAGTGCAGTGTGTATGGCTTAGGTGTGAGATTGAAAGTCTCTGGGAGACAGAAAAACTATTTCCTAAAAGGTGTCACAGGGGTACATTTTCATATCATCAAAAAAAAAAAGATTCAAAGTACTGATAGTTGGTAAGAATATTGCATTTTACTTACTAAAATAATCGGATAAGAAAGCTCCTTCTAGCTGTGTAATTAAGAAATTGGCTACTGTCACCTAGGTACATACTCAGACAGACAGACAACAGAGGGGAAAATGTTAAACTGATTTTCTGTCCATTCCACTTAACTGATTTCTTTACTACAGTATTTCACATCTCACCATAACCCTGTATTTATTTTATTACATTATCTTCCTGAGTAAAGAAGAATGACTGATCCTCTGGCCGAGCTTTCATTAGGAAGCAACCTCACAAAACAAGAAGAATGAATTAATTAGAGAAAGGATGACATTCTCTTTTCCGCTTGACAGTCTTTTATAGATGTTAGGCCATTTATTTTTCTATTTTCTGAAAGATATAAGTTTTTATAAAACCTGCCAGAACATAGAAAGCCATCTTTCTCAAAATTAGTGTCTTACCATAGAAGATGTACCAGCACTTAGATACAGCCCAGCAAAACTTTTTCTCAAGTTCAGTCTCAACGCAGTAACTGGGAGTTGCTGTAAGTCTTCTTGGTGATGAACCATAATCTCTCCAGCTCCACAGTATGGTCCCTGCTTACAGAATTCAGGAGCAACATGGAAGAAGCATGGGACATCCTAGTACTGTTTCCAGATTCTTCCAAAAAAAAGAAAAAAAAGAAAAAAAAATAAAGCCGACTACTAGAAAAGGAAGATTTCTCAGTTTTACTTTCCCCAGTACAAGTTATCCTTTCCCAGGTGAAATTAGAAAGATGCATGGCAGTCCAAGATGTATTTCACCATCTCCACAAACACACGTGACAAAGTGTTCATTAACAAGATTAAGTGTAATGAACTGTTATAAGTCAACAAAAGGTTTTATTTAGATTGTCTTCAGAAACACAAGTAGGGGAAGCACTCATGTTTCACTTCACATCTTAAAAAATCACAAGCTCTGTTCAGTTCTGGAATACTGTGCATTTTGGATTCCCACCTTCTAATACGCTTTGGCATCATATCAGAAGATCCAGAAAACAGATTCTAGAGATCACAAAGTCCTATAATAATATCACTGGGGTATATGAAAGACTGTTCTCTAAGTATGCCTCCTTCCTAGCCCAGTTTTCTGTCTGAACAGGCTGACATTTCTTCTCATGACTGGAAACATTCACAGTTAACATTACAAACATGTAACACAGGCTGTTCTGATGCAGGTGTAAGGGAAATCTCCTGTGTTAATGAGAGTTACTATTAAGAATTATGTTTAGTATAAGAATTTTCAACTGAATATGAATAGGGTTGGATTTGTATGAAAATTTACAAAGTTTGTTTTAATAATCAAACATACACAGCCCCAAGGTAGGAAAACACATCAAATTTATATGCTTATAGTTGGTTCATTATTTTATAAACCAAAATTTGCTTTTCCTGCTAACCTAAGAAACACTAACCTGTTTCTCCCTCAGTCAAAAGAGGCCAAAGCTGAAACTCTAAATGAGCCAACCCACTTTGCCATCAAATGTACAAACACATTTAACATGAGCTTGGAAATACAGTTGTAATAAGACTTATCCTACTTCTGATTACTGGAATATAGTAATATTTCACTATTTCTTAGGGTGGGTTAGTTTGTTCATTTTTTTAGAGGCACATAGAATTCATTCCTGCAGTTTGTATGTCTGCTAAGTGCCAACTTTCCTTTTAATAAAAATGGTTAGGCCATGAGACAGTCCAGAAACCTCATTTCTATTTATTAAAAAAATCCCACCCTAAACCAACAAAATCAACCAACAAAAAACACCAAACAACACACAACCAAAATATTCCAATTTGGTAAGAGGAACCCATCAGTAAAGCTTAGACTTCATTTTAGACTTAATTTTAAACGCAAAAATTAACAGAAAAATCAGTGACAAATTTCTATTCTACCAAGCTCTTTAACTATAATGTAAGCACAATGAGATACTGTATATTATCATAGCAATAAAGCATGTTTTAAAAGGTAGTCTGTTTCACCTGAAAAGGAAATAATGCTCTAGTTTAAAGAGATTTAAATTACTCTAAAAACTGTTGTAACGTTGTCATGTCCTCTGTAAGTATTCAAAGTCTTTGTTCTTGAGAGTGATGATTTAGAATTGTTTTGAAGGATTTCTTTCTGGGTTTAGGGTTTTTTTGTTGGTTAGCTGCTTGCAGGTTTCTGCATTTGACATTGCTGTATTTCACAAGGTTTCAGTCACACCATGTCTCTAGCTTGTAGGGATAATAGCAGTTCTCTGTAGCATTAACAATTACCCTGGATTTGATACCACTCTCAAAGTTGCATTCCGTTCATTCCCATGCAAAGTTTTAATCACGATTTTTAAGAACACTGGCCTTACTGTTGCATGCTGCTGCTGCTAGTGACCAGCTGCTATCTGGCATCCAGAAGTCCACCCAATTTTCCACATACTTTGCAGTCAATCACCAAACCAAACCACATGTAAACATCTTGACTATAAGGATACACGTAGCCAAAAGTCTTGAAGTCAAGAAAAACGTGACAAGAGCAAGTAATCTCAAAGAAGAGTTATGGGGTAAATCAGGTCCAGCCTGCCCTTGCTAGGCTGGCTTGTACCTCAGGTGTGTGGCCAGCACCTCCCCAGATCCTCCTATTTGTCCTTCTGAAAAGGCACATTTTTTCTTCCCTGTCCCTGCTCCCCTACCCCCCAAATCACTAGAAAGCAACCCAATCACTATTTTTCTGCTGTCAAAAAGTACAATATTCATGTATGTAATAAAATTTGAAATTTACATTCTACCTAAAAAATGTAATCTATTTGTATAACTTGACACCCTTCAATCTCAGAATCCAGATACTAACTGGAAATCCTATAATTCTTACTTTTCTCCAGTTTTTCTTAACCCAAATTGTATTTGCCAATTCTCAGTAATGCTTTTCTTCATGCTCTCTTTTTTACATTTTTTTTTCTCAAAACCTGATAAACAGACAGAAATGCCATTTCAAGTATTTCAGTGCTGAGTTTAGAGCAGATCTCTGCGGATGCAATGAATTTCTCTGGGGCTTTTTTTTAAAAAAAAAAACAAAAACAACTCCTTTACAGAACTATAAAATTTACTCCCAAATGTTTCTAATCATTATACATCTTTCACATATGCCATGCTTTTACACTACATTGTCAGGAGAGAAAACATTCTGCTGTAAAAGTGCACAGTCTCTTTCAGTACTCTCATTAATTTTCAGCTTCTCATTTATTAACCTCCGTGATTCCCTGAACTTTTGGGATTCATTTTGGTTAGACAAAGCACAAAATTAAACTGGTAAGCTAAAAGACTTCGCTGGTGTCCATTTCCTTGACAGCAAACACGATTTAGTTATGTGTATGCTGATTTTCCTTCTATCAGCTTTTGAAATGCCCTGCATGCCAGGTGACTGGACACAAATCAATGCCCCGGTGTCACACCTAATTTACAAAGAGGAAGGGAAGCACTCTGTCATATCCATGGCTTTAGGAATCAAAGCTGACACCTGAAATCACACCTAGATCTGCAGAGAAAGACAGTGCAGTTAGCAGACAGTTAATAAACTAACCACTGCTCTCACCATTCAGTAGACAGGCAACCAGTTAAAGCACGCAGCTTTATGTGCTAAATAGTAGCTACAAACATCCCCTTAAATAGATGGCTAGAGCACATTACTCCAGGAAAATCACAAGTCCAAACTCCACACTGCCTCAACAGACTACACAAATGCTACCCTAAACACACAAAACATTTCACATCGTTTAACAACCGCGTGGAAGACTTGGTGAATTCAGTTAAGGTTTTATCCAGCTGATTTCAGACACAAGGCTACATCCTCAGAAGGCTTTTCAGTCACTCTGTTCTAACTGCATTGAGCTAACACAGTACCAACATACACACTGTTGCTGAGATGCACCCTCTGGGAATTACTATAGAGAGTTCTACCCTTGAGAAATCAATGGAAGCAAAGACAAGGAAGAGTATAAAATCCTCTGCATACAAATCATACTTAAAAGCCCCCATACAATACTCAGAGCCTCTCAGTGCTCTAGACATACCTATGTCTATCAACAGGCAATATACCACAGTGGGTTAGTTGTATTAATAATGGAAAGATCACAGATGACTTCAGGAATTATCCAGAAGGATTGTATTGCCTTCCTGCTCCCATACACTATGATATACAAAGATGTGATCATTTTAGACTTGGAAATAAAAAAAACCTTTCACCTTTTTTTTTCCCCCAATGAGAAACAGCTTTTATGAAAGATGATCATCATCATTTCCCTCATTTCTTATTAATGACACGTTTGTAATATGAATTTAGGAAGTTATGCGATATCTGTGACCTCCCACAGGTCATTTGTTACCATGTCTCCTATGAGTTATGAGCTCTTGCCATCCATGGACTAACTTTAATCTGGTGACAGTAATGAGACAAATATGTATTAGCTTCATGCCTCTGAAATTCTAATGCCCCAAGTGAATCCTTGACATTTACTATTTGCAATTTCCCCTCATGTAAAATGCAGTGTAAAAAACAGTTGAAATGCATGAATGTGTTGGCAAGTTATTTCAACTTCATACTGACTCATTAAAGTTAAAACACAATCCTTTCCAATTCATTCAAAAAATTAAAGTACCACA
Organism: Heliornis fulica; assembly: GCA_013399135.1. Classification (NCBI taxonomy): domain Eukaryota; kingdom Metazoa; phylum Chordata; class Aves; order Gruiformes; family Heliornithidae; genus Heliornis; species Heliornis fulica. Next base: position 378,891 of record VXBZ01010794.1, read on the forward strand.
TACAAAAGGGGATGCCATATCTGGCACTATCATGTTCTGTGACTTTGGCAGCAATCTTTTGTCAGTTATTCTTAGATTTGTTACAAACTCTTCAAAAAACTTTCAGTTGAGATTTATTTTGATCATCAGTCCACAAGCTACTGATTAAAGTGAGGCATATTCTGCTCTTCACTTTGAGTACTTCATAATAATGATTGTTTCCCTCGACACAAGAGCACTTCCACAGTGTCTCTCCTGCTACACAAACCTATGTAGAATTCTTTTCCAATAGCTGTCCCCATTTCCCCCAGGAAGCAGATGAAAGCACTGTGGGGTTCTACCTCAGGATGGTAGATTCACAGACTCACAGAACTGCAGGGGTTGGAAGGGACCTCCAGAGATCATCGAGTCCAACCCCCTGCCAAAGCAGGTTCCCTAGAACAGGTCACACAGGTCGGTGTCCAGTTGGGTCTTGAATGTCTTCAGAGAAGGAGACTCCAGAACCCCCTGGGCAGCCTGTCCCAGTGCTCTGTCACCCCCACCATGAAGTTCTCTCACATCAGTGTGGAATCTCCTGTGGTTCAACTTGTGACCACTGCCCCTTGTCCTGTCCCCACAGGCCATGTCTGCTGTAGCAGACAGCACAGTACTTGGAGAGGTCAAGACTACCTAATGTACAAGGTCCCTCCCTAGTTTTATAGCACACAAAGATCATGGATAAACCCATCTATAAGCCACCAAGTTTACCTTGCTGCATGAATGATCCTTCATATACATTTGTAAAGCAGGCAAAATTGCTTTGGTTGCAATGTACCATCACAGTAAAGAATAATTTTAAAAAAACAAACAAAAAAATCAGTATTTGCACAACCCCACTTGCAATAGTGACAAAGTATATATTTGAGAAATTAAGAAGTTCCTTTGAGAAGCATTAGCTAAGACTTCTGTACTGCTGGGAAACTAATTATGCATTCTCTACTAACATTTTCAAAGATGCAGCAAAGTTTTAGAAGACCAAATCTGAGAGCCAAAGGTCTGATTGTTCAGAGTTTGAGCATTGCAGAATCACTTGCCCATAAAAAAAAAAAAAGAGAGACTGAGTACACTTAAGTATACTACATGCAAAAATAAATATATTTATTTATAAATAAAAACTATAAAGTTCTGGTTTGATGTAGGAAAGTTTCTATACACCTTTTTAGAAGTAGGAAACACTTCCTAACTTTCATTTCTAATAAAATGTATCAATCTAAACCTAGTACCAGTATGACTGGACTTGGATCCACAAAATATAAGACAGAAAAATTTATTGTCATAACTAGGTTTCTAAAAACCTTCCACCACAGCAACTCTGCAAAGTCTAAATTCCAAGACAGACTCTCAAGTAAGACCCAGTCTTGGAGGAAGAAGGTGAGCTTATTCCCATTCTGGATTTGGGACTAGCAATGCATTCCAGCCATGATTTATTCCATTGCAGTAAAGGCTAAAATAAGGTTATATACTCACATGCTTCCAAGAAAACATACTCTAATAATGAGCATTAAATATGAAGAAAAAAAAAGAAACAAACAACCCAACAGTTAAAGTTTCAGTGCAAATTCTGGCTTGCAAAAATTAGAAAGAGAAGTATTTATTCCCTCAAGGCACCTGGAAAACAGTAACTAATCTGTCTGTTTCTTCTCTCCCCCACAGCATCATCATCTTTAGCATTATTTGTGACACTGAAGCAACAACAACAACCACCACCTTGCTTTTTACCAGAGGATTTTTGCAAATCACCCATCATCCATATCAACAGATTACACACTGATAGCATGCCATCAAGAAAAAATAAATATAATCCGTTAAAATGTAATTGTTCTGAAAATGCAGAGTCAAAGAACTACAGCATCTGCAAAGATCAATACACCTACAAAAGATACCAACTCATGTACCTCTAAGTAACATACAGAATATCGAAGGAAAAAGACGACAACAAATACGATCCAGGTAAATATACCAGAGGGACACAAATCTAAAGATTGTCCCAACAGCCAAAACAAAAGGAAGTTTCCCCAGGAAGCCTAACAGCAGCCTGCCTGATGTAGCTGTTCTCAGCCATGGAGGAGTGCATGCAGTCTCCAGCAACCAGGGACAATACCCATCACGGGCACTAGTCTGAGATGTGCAAGTCAGCCTTGAAGACACGCTGAGATCATAAACTCCAACCTGTTGTTGGACTTGGCTGGTTGTACTCGACTTTCAGGATGATTCTTTCCACCGCATTTAGTGAAATTCTTCACATGTGGGATCAGAATCTGGATGCAGGTGCTCTGCATTTTAGATTACTGAAATAAAGATAAATCCCACATTCACTGAATGCTCCTCTACCCCATGGATATTGTATTTTTTCTAGATGAGAACAATTCACTGCAGTGAATATGCTAACCTCAGAATTCCCTAAACAGGAGCAAAATATCTATTTACAACGATTCCAAAGAAATCTTCACAGTCTATTGGATAAATAACACTTATTTTGAAAATCCTTATATTATAATATGTAGTTTAAAATAACAGACGTGGTATTCTGTCTGATGGACTGTAATGGATCCTCAGGAAATAACAGGTATCTTGTAAAGTCTCTTTATATATAATTATGTGATGACTACTGAATTGATGTTAAAATCAAAATGGATACATATAAAATATCAATCTACAATTACGCAGACAATTTCAGTGTCCAATTCTAGACCACCTGTCAGTAATTATTGAGTATTTCCCATCTCACATTAAATAATATGAAATTGTTAATGTCTCCAAACATTTCCCAGTGCATTCTATTCAAATCAGAATGCCCCAGCAGGGACTACAACATCACAACACTTCATTATGAAATATACTTCATGAAGTACAGAACTTTTTCCCCCAACTTAATTCTTAGAGATTAATTGATGTTTATTATGTAGTACCACTGTACGATACTTACATGCTTACTGGATAATAATGAACATATACTGGACCACCTGTACTTTTTAGATCAGTGACTAGTGTAAATAAACCCATCTAAATTTAACACCACAGAGAAACTTTGTGCACCTCACTCAATACAAATACAAGCCTGGAATAAAAGCTGAATTCTAAATATTGTGGACTTGTAGAAATTGGAAAGTCACAGATTTCTATAAATACTCTGCTTTCCAAATAAACATTAGAAAAGGCTAGAAAACATGACACACTACAGAAAAGCATCTCATAGGGTTTAAGGTAACAGGAGCCCTAACTTAACACAGTCATCCCACATTAAAGTACACACACCACACAGAACAACTGACAAGAAATCAGATGTCAAGTCAAAAAGGTCTAAGTATGCCAAAAGAAATAAAAGGCTGAAATACTAAGAGCGGTTTGACATGAATGCTTCACAATTAGCAACTCAATGAGCTTTGGCACGCTTCTGCAGGTACATTTCTACACTGCATTATTAAAAGACATATATAACAATTAAGTGACAATTTAAGCCCTATTTAAGATATTAAAAATGCAGTGTCTTTAACTTTTCATTAGTGTCATTAATGAGAAGAGCTTCACAAAATCATTAAAGTTGTGTAGTTAAACAGAAATATCTTAGCATGATGTGTGATAGGACTTCTGAGTGAGCTTTTTAAGGATTCTACAGGGCAGGTGTATAACCCCACAGAAGCTCCAAAGAAACCTTTGCATAGGATAGTAGAAGCATAAAAAAAAAATAATTCTTTAACAGGGTGATATAGAGTAAAAAAAGAGATTAATTACACAAAACTGAATGGATACAGCACAAATGTCCAGTTCTTCTAAATATAGGATGTTGGAATACAAGGATGGCATGTCATCATTGAGCCCTACAACTGAAGGATGCTGAGCATCCTTCAGGTAAGGGCAGCAAGCAGTGAGAGAAAGGCCTCTGGACTACAACAGATTAGTTTCCCAAGGATTGCATGATCTTTATTGCTGCTAACTGAAAAAGATAATTAAATTTTCTTCCAAAAATATTTTTTTTACATTCCTATTATAATCATGACTATTGAGGGGTTTATAAATTTCTGTTTTCATTTACATGAGTCTGAACCCTGACTTTAAAATTTTCAGGCCAAATTTTTTTGTTAAATGCTTTCTGAATAGAAAACAAGGTTTTTCAGTGGGTTTGGTGGTTTCTTTTTTGTGCGAGTATGTTTGAGTTTTTTTTCTTTTACTGCTCTCCCTGCTACTCCACTGCATAAAAATCACCCACAGTGTTATATTGTTCTGTTCAAATAAAAATAATCAGATTAAAGATGTATTTACTTGCCTTAAGCCACATGAACAAAATTGAAAGTATACAGTTACATAGCAATTAATAAACATCAGTGATACAAAAATTCTTTGCCAGTTACGTTTTGCACAGTAGACCATGTGAACATCTAAGTCCCACTGTCTTCACTACTTTGTCATACTGTAACATCACTTTAATGTTTAATTATATGCTCTATTTTAGAGCTGCGAATAATTTTATACTATCCTTGATTTCTCTATGCTTCTCAGAGACATTCATTCTCTCTTGCATTTCAAAATACTACATTGCTTCTCGCTCACTACCACACACACAGAGCCACCTCCAGAAAGAACCTGATCTCACACTGTAAAGCTTCACAGAACTCTTTAGATAGCTATTGAAGACAATCTTGTCTGTTAAGGCAGATCTGGTTTGGTGTAGGTGCACGTAAGGGGAATTTGTCTCCCTGTAATTTTTTTTTACCCTCCAGTTTCTCTCTAGACAGAGACCTGCAGATGAGAACTATGATGGTTCTTAATGCTGGATAGAAGTGGGAAATTCTTCTCACACCCCCAAGCACCTCAGCACCAAAGGTCAACGAGAAAGTGAGTCCCCAGATCAGCATCACATCAGCCCCAAACTACCCATTCAAGGCAGATGAAGCTGAAGTGAGTCCCCGGAGTGGGGGGGGGCAGGGCCAGCAGGCCTTGTGCTCAACAGCCTGTACACTACAGGCTAGACTCTCTGCCATGGGATTGCTCAAGTCACTTGGCTTGACAGCATGCAAAACCAGACCCTGACCTGATTGTTTCAGAGAGGAAGATGTATTGAACAATACTCTAGCAGTGAGCATGAATTTAGCACTAGGATGCCACAGTCAACATCAGCTCCAACTTTCTCCATACATCAGTCAGAGATAGGCTGATTTAATACATCCCAAAGAGAAAGAAGGGAAGTTAATCATCTGCAAAGAGGAGTGAAGAGTGAAATAAAGACAGAAAGGTAGATAAAAACGTGCTTCTGCAGTTACTTCAGCTTACTGTGGGAATGTTTCAAGAGCGATTTGCAACACATGGTGGTACTGAACTGCTGTGTCCAGAGGCCCAGGATGGCGTAACACAGAAAACTTCTTTGCAGTCCAGGTACTGAGTGGGTAATAGCAATATCAGACAGACCTCTTGGAGACAGCTGCTACTCCACTTTGTCTGATGTCTCCATGAAAATGTCAAGATTCTCCCATACAGTGCTCAGAACAACAGAGCTGTTACAGGAAAATCAAGTATAGCATGCAGTCTAAATGAGGACCAGTGGTGCTGAAGATGTCCATTCTTCAGCTATACCCCTGTCTCAGTTAATACTCATCCAAAAAACGCATGTCATTGCCAAAAAGGTAGCAGCATAACTGAAACATTATTACACAACCTCAAAGAACTACTGATGAGTGCCTAAAAAGAGGAAAACTAAGTGAAGAGAGAAGAAACACACCCACCAACCCACAGACCCCCACATCCTAATTGCACCAGCCACTTGAAAGACAGTTTAGGCATGCACACGAAGTTATACCGGACGTGAAGGGTTTTTTACAAAACTGTATAATGATAAATAACACATGTGGTAGTAACATTACTGTATGAAGTGTATAAATAAGCACTGATTTGCAGCTTCGGTGTGCTATCTACATCAAAACCACAACAGAACACCTCTGCTCTGTGTATATGTTAGCATATTGCACACTGGGTAAACAAACAACAGAGAAAGGGCAATATGTTTTTTTTAAAGAAGCTTGTAGATCTTTCTGCAACATACTGACAAATCTGAGTACTAACTATCCCAACTGGCAAATACACAGTGGAGTTTCAATGGAGTATTCTGCATTTTTCTCCACAGTAGAAGGATTATGTTCTTTCAGTCTTCAAATTTAAAATGTTGTGAAATTAACTAAAACACATAATCAGAAACTTCCAAGAAAATATTCTGTACTCTCTGGAATTTAACGTAAAAGACTTAACAACTAAGCTCTTTGACATCTAACCCATCTTTTCAGGATGTAAAGGAGGAATCCATGCTTAACCATCTTATGAGTGTTAACTGGAAATTCCCAGCTTGAAAAAAAAAGATTGCAGTCCCTTCCCCCAGTTATTGTGAATGACCAAACAGCATATACTAAAGGTAAACATATGCAGAGTTTGCTATAAAAAAGATTGTAATCTTTTTGGTAAGTATAGGTAATTTGATTATTTTACAAGTGGCATTTTGATCTAAAAGTATTTTCTTGCTGCAGCTGTTGGAAAATTATTTCAAGGATTCTCCAATGTATTTTTAAAGCTAATCTCACATTTGAAACCCCGTTTCTTCCTACCACAGAAATCCCTTTAACTGCAGTTTCTTTCTTTGCACACTACGCTTTTGTTTTGCCTGTGGAGGAGGTGCCACTGATACAAAATGCCACTATTAATAGAAGAATAAATTCCTATTGGCTGGCGATCCAGAAATAGCTTTCATGTTGATGGAGACAATTCCTATCACCAGCGCTTTAACTGCTTCTGTCAGTGGTCTCCCAGGGTCACACATGGAAGGAGGAGTGCAAAAACATTAACAGAACAATTATATAGAGAGACAAGTCTATAAAATATGAGAAGCACAATTAGGATTGCAATTGTGTATCACTCCATGGTGACATTCAAAACCCTAATTGGGTCACTGAGTGGGTCTAAACATTTCAACCATACAGGTTTTCAAGACAAGGTACAAGATAGCTCAGAAAAGGAAAGCATTGTTCAACCTGACAGCTACAACTAAATTGATAAAAACCAATATAACTCAGTTATGCTTTTCTTTATAATGATAGCATATAAATAAATCTTCTTGATAAAAATAGGTTGCTTGGCCGACTGAGCTAACTAAAGGTTTTTTATTGCATCTATATATAAAGGGCGACATTTTCTAAAAGAATAATTATAAAAGTGGCTATAGAAATTAAACATTCACCTGGTGATTTAAGATAAGTATTCATACTAGTAGTAAGCAGAATTTAGATCCTAATATACACCTTCTCACTACAAGGTCTTTTTTTTTTTCTGTTTTTGTTTTCTGCTTCTGTCAGAACCTGGATTTGTTTAGCTAACCTGTTTCTCTTCATAGCACATGAATTCTATTTGTCATTCAGCATGCATTTCACTAAGCTATCTTATGTGGCATCTTAAGTAGACCTAAACATTAAAAAAGCCTTTTCTCAGCCGTTTAAAAGTAACATTAAGAACTGAAAACAATTTAAATAAACAGTGGGACTTGATATATGACTTAACTTTACATACCTGATGTATACACATACACAGTAACAAAAAATATATATACAATATTTGAGGGGATTATTAACTACATCTCTCAACCACCACGTGTTCCACTATTATAGTCCCGATCCTTAGGAATCATAGGAAAATAAGCATAAGATACGTCTGACAACCTTTATTATACTCTATATTAAAAAAAAAAAAAGGACTGTCTTATTTGGATTCAGTTGATCTCAATCCAGCAGTTTAACTGTCTAGAATTACTCATCTAAGGAATAAAATTAGCAGGCACTGACCTGCCCATATGGATAGCGGATGCAAACGAGAACAAAAATACAAGTACAACTTTGTACTCCCACTCCCCTCCCATCTTTTTAAAACCAATTACTTCTAACATTCTACATCAATGTAACAGCTTTCTGCTGAAATAAAATAGAACTCTCTCCTGCCTCACAGATTCCTCCATTCAAAATTCTTTACCACAAAATTAGAACTGTCCTGGCTTTTGGATGGTTTTGACTTCATTGGCTGTGTTACAGCTCTTTCTGGAGCCTTTTTTTTGGGTGAGAAATGGCAGATAAATCATCAGTAGATAAGTAGGAATAGGAATTTTTCTTTGTTTTCCATCCTTAAATGTCTCAGTAAGAGAATATGCAAAGCCCTAACACTACTGTACTGAAACAAATACAGAAGGTCAAGTTCTGATTTTTTTTCCCGTGTCTCTTCAGAGTATACACCTGAGTAATGAGATGGTTTGCTTTAAATGTAAAGACAGTCCAACTTTAGGAACACAGTATAGCTGTTCTGCATAAAGAAAAATATATATTCTCAGACACACAGACCATAAAGAATAAAACTTCCCAGCATTTGTTTAGGATGCCTTTTTTGTAAGCCTCAGAATTTGAAAAAATAATCGATCCTAAACTCTGAACAAAGTTGTCTCCAGTATCTGATTTTGCATACTCCAACTTCCAATGAAAGAGATTACCCTTCACCTCTACTGAGGTGACAGTCAACCTACACTATCATAACAATGTTAATCCCAACTGCAAACATGTGCACTACATAATTAAAGATGAGCTTTATTACAGGTAGATTATAAAAATGTCCTTATGTAAAGGTATGTAAAAAATGGCACTTGTGTACTGAAAGTTGAAAAGAACAAAACCCTTCACAAGATTTAAAGAACCACAGCCATAATCGATTAATAAAAATAAAAATAAGAATTGAAAAGCATCAAGACTGCATACATGTGTCGCACCTCGTAACCTCACTCTTGTTCTGCTCAGCAATTCCTTTCCTGTATTGGGAAGGGATTTCTCACATTTCCAGTGAAAACTACTGATAACTGGTCACCTTTGGAAGACCTGCAGAGATACCAGAAATCACCAGCTCTGCAGCTTATTTTGAATTTTATACCCCCACTCCCTGATATTTTCTAAGCTTAGCTTAATAGTCCAGATTGATATTTTCCATGTTAGATTCCTGCATCTGTCTTTGATTTGTCTTATTTTTATACACAAAAAAAATTCTTAAAACCCCTGAAATTTGATTTGTGAAAACAATTTTAACAAACAAGCAATAAACCGATCCTTTAAAGAGTAGGGAACTTCAGTATTGAAGATAAAAAACATGCCATTTATACAAGGTAACTTAACTCACATTGCATAAACCATACTGATACTGGCATTTACTATTTTACTAGTTTTTTTCTTTTGTACTTCATCTCTAATTCTTGTATTCTGTAAAGTGCTATTAAACTTATAATAAAAGATATAGCTGTAAATATAAGTTTAAGTTGTAAATTTTTCTCCTTGTCCTTCACCTGCAACAATCACAATGTCTTGCAAGATATATTACAGTGCTACCTTCACAGGAAGAAACATGCTTAAAGTGATGTTGCATAAATATACCTAAAGGTTTTCCTTAAGCTTACCCTTGTTTGACCAAAATCCCATTTTAAGCCAGGATTCAGTAATACAAGAACTGAAAAACTCTCTCTCTCAAAAAATCAGCTTTAAGAATTGCGGTTAGAGCGGTTATATGCATACACAAGTAATGTGAGTTATTCTTGTCTTTAATTCTTATCAGAAAAACAACATCCAACAGAGTATTAAAAATGAAAAGTAGTTATTTTCAGACTCAGTGGAAAAACTTCCATATAGTGATAAAAGATCAAAATCTTATGAGTCACAGTCCCTGGTATCTAGGTAACAACAGATCCTGGCATCTGCCTTTCCTTATTTATTTGCATGATTAACAAATAGATATCTGAGTGCCTTAATCCCCGAGACATCTACCCACCTACCACTACTAATTGACTGATTTTCTGCAGCCCACACAGGATACGAATCTGAGGATAAACAGTTATGATAACACATTTGGAGAACTTGTAAAGTCTTTAACACATAACATAACCTGGATTATGAGCTGGAAACTCACTGTGTTTTCATTTAAGTAAGCATTCAATTATTTAAGTAAAACAATTTTTCTTCCTTTCGTTTGAAGTCATACTTTGCTATTGCTCTAACACTACATTTGCCTTCACTGAAGGATATTTACTCTGTCAGAAAATTCCTAGTTTCACAACTCTCTGAAATAATTATATCTGCTTGTGCCTAAAGAATTTTATATTTTCATTTTCATTTCTCTTCAGGCTTCATATGCCGATTATTTAACATAGTTTCTCATGTGCTTCGAACACCTAAGACTGTAAAACAACATAACTCATGTATTGTCTTAGATGTGGAGTTCAGTCTGGCAGTATCCCATTACTAATATTATACCATTAGCATTAATTAGCCACGCCCCAGCCACTGGATGTTATCAAGGAACTCCAGGATTTTAGGAGACTGGACTTTACCTCAAAAAACCTGGGAACATTAAACTATTTTACTATTAAATGCAATTACCAAACATGTTAAATAATTCATATATACTTTTTTAGCCAGGTTTTGTCCTCCACATTTCTGTGCAATTGCAACAGGGTGTTTCCTTGGGAGTCCCATCTCCACCTAGCAATGTTACTGTTTTATTTAGGTTGAAGTATTGCATAATCCAGTATGTTCAAGAATCAAGGACTCAGTAGCAATCAACTATATTTTCCTCTTGCAATCAATTTCTTATGGCATCATAACTATATAGTTTCTCTCTCAGAAAACTGTCGTCAATATGCTGATCGCCTATTTTAACTACGTATTATTGTCTTCAGAGTGACAACATCTCTTGAAATCAAATGCCAAAAGTTTTTAACACAAATTAGAGACAGTGATGTAACTTATCTGTTTCTGACCTACCTTGACATGGTATTCTTTATATGGGCTAACACAGATTTTTTTCCCAACTAGGTAGCAACAGTCCTGTAAGGGTTGATCTATTCTGTTCACTTCCTTGTAACTTCTCATCTTGAACTTTCCTATCTTCACCTCTTTCCTGCAATGAGACACTGAACTCACCTGCTGTTTCAAATAATTTTTTTAGATGCTTCTCCAGAATCTATTCTGTTCTGCTGTCAATGTCCCTAATGTAAATATTTATAATTCTCTTAATCACAACTATATATATAGAGCTATATTTAACATACATATCTGTATATCACAATATACAGAAATGGGCAGATAACTGGATACATTGATTCTAGATACAATAATCAATGTTCACTATTAACTAAACAAAGACAAAATATGTGATACTTATACAGCACTTGAAAAAACCTTTCTTTGCCCCTTCTAGAGCACTGGGAACGGAGTTAACCTTGTGTATTCCAGATATCTCTTTCGAAGGCAGAACAATGGAAGACTCCCTTTCACTCCTGTCATAGGAAGATGACTACACCTTACCTGAAGCTTACTTGAAAACAATGACTTGTGGAGCTTTCAAAAAAAAAAAAAAAAAAAAGAAAAAAAAAAAAANNNNAAAAAAAGGAAAACAAAACAAAAAATCAGTATGTCACACATGCTCAGGACAAATCTTAAAGAAGAAACAGAACAAAACACCCACCCACAACATGCAGAAACAGATTCCAATGCAGCTTTTCAAATAATTTTATCTGTGTGCAAAAGCAAAGCATGGATTTTCAGAACAGTGCAGAACCTCAAGTGCATACTGGCTGGTAACCCTAAAGGTTACCTGTTAGGGTAAATGCTGAAGTAAATTTCAAGAAAAACACCTGGATTTCTTTCAAAACCAGACTATAGTCATTTTACAAAAGCACTAGGCATTGGAAACCGACCCCCTTTACATCTTCTATAAAGCTTCTTCCAGCTTGCTTCAGTAAGATTGAAGTTGGGATGTTCAGAGTAATTTTTGAAACACTACCCTGCAGTATTCCAAACCATCATTAAGTGTGGCTTTGTGTATTGTACAGAATGCTAATACAGCTAAGGCAAAAAATCTACATAGTAAATATGGACTGTAGAAGTAAACTGGCACTTTTATTATAACCATTTTGTGTAAAATCTTTCCTAAAATAGTATTTTGGGTTTTCTTTTGCTGGGTTATTTTACCTCTTACTTCCACTCAAAAATTCTGACAGACTTTCTGTCTCTTCTCTTGTCATCATCTAACTACACAGAGGCTTCTACTGATCTTACTGAACTTACAGACTAGGCTCACAAAAAAGAAATCCTAAATAAATCCATGTGAACCTACAGCAATATGAATGAAAACTAAAAAGTGCATCACAAGAAATTGCTGTGAAGTATTTACTGCACGCAGATACTGGAAGGGATTAGTTATGACTACATGTTTTATTAGGCTAAAGATATTTTCCCATATCTGTGAACTGCACCTGATAATACATTATCATTGTACCGCAGGCTACACTGGACTTGATTTTATTATGTACTGATTTAGGTAGTTACTTTATTTCTGTTATACAAGATGCCTAGCTGATTCATAGAGCTTACAGCTCAAACAGCACTCAGAAAATAAAAGAGATCAAGAGTGTACTACAGGATATACACTAGTGCACTTTAAAAGATATACATTAATTTCAAGAGCGCTCCATGACTCAACAGAGCCGAAGAAACTTTCTACATTACTATGACTTCAATCCCAGTGCCTCTACTCACACTCCCTTCTTGAGCTATGATAATGGAAGCTTCCCATTTTTTGCTTTTGAAACGCTTTTGCTATTTTACCACTACCTATTGCCTAGTCCAGAACCTTGCACAAACATTTACCTTTGGTATATCTGTGTGTGTTTATTCAAGTTTCCAACCTGTTTCTTGTTTCTGACCAAGTACACAGTACCAAAAAAATTAAAAACTAATATACCCCACTATATTCTGATTGTTATTTGACACAGAGGAAAGGGTGAGCCAAGGATGATTGATTTGTGATTAGTATTTGGCTTTATTATAAAATGATTTATTAATTTGACAGTGTCCCCCTATGCTATCCATCTTCTTTGCTGTTAAAACAGAAAACACCACTTACATAATCATGTAAATTAGTATAAATGCTGCTAACTGTCTTAAGTAAAAAATCGTAAAGGAGAAGATAGGAAATGACAACTTCCAGCAGCAGCAAAAAGGAAGAGAAAAGCATCTGCTATGACAAGTAAGAATCTTCTACCTAAAAGTCTGAAACAGAAGCTCTAACCCTTAACACTTGCTGTTGTGACCACAGTGCAGCCCAGTACAACTCCCTCACATTCTTGAGTGCCATCACCTCTCTTGCAAATGCAGTTACATTCTGTCCTACCCAGACACTTCTTAGATTCTTACCAGCTGTGAATGTTTACAGACCAGTTCACATAAACTGTTGCAGAATGACTGGCAAATGAAATAATTATTTGATGAAATACAAATGCTAAGTTCTACTCTTTATGAAGTCTAAGTCTAACACTGAGCCCTAAGATGTGCTTCACTAACTCTGAGGAATCAGAATCCCCTATTAGCCATTTCCATGTTTTGATTGGTATGTACCTCACCATTTTGTTTCTATCAGAAGTTTTATTTTTTCAATGCATCCTTATTATCTCCTTTATATACTCTATAAAGCCCTTTCATTCATACTAGCTTTATAAAGCAGCAATTCTCATTGGCACTTGAGCAAGCTAGTGGACAATCAGGCCAAACCAGCAAACCAGTTCAGCAGATCTAAAGGTTGCTCTGCAGGAAAAAAAAACAAACAAACAACAAAAAGACTCAAGAAACCCTGCTGAGAAGACAAAATGAGTGAAACAATGTACATTAGTTTGGATTTTTTCCCCCAAGTTTTTACCAAACCACTGTCCTGATACACAATGCAGATGTAGTAAATCTTTTGTGGTTTGGAGCCTTGTGATTTGCTATGTCAAAGGTCTCATACCCAATTACAAATACTATCTTGCAACTTTCAGCTCTTGATTAAATATCTAACTTTCACTACTCCTAAATGTCCCCAACAATACATGAACTTCTTGGAAGCACCTAATGCAAATAAAAGTGTAAACTTCAAATAGCACATTCTTCACTGTTAAGCATTAATTCATAAGGTAAAATACAAATCAACCTCAGCATATTGAATTTAAAGCTACTAGAAATACAATTCCATTTATGTGTCCCGTAATATTAGAAAAACAGTGACTAGACAGATCTTTATTTTATACCTTCTAGAGTCAACTCTTTAAAATTAGTTATATCACAGAAAATATCCAATATTAACACCACACGAATTTATGCTAGTACTGGCAAAAAGGAAAGCTAATTAGTGGCAACAATTTACTTCAGAACAGGATTTTTATGATTTGCTGGGTTATGACCTATAATTAAATGTATTTTGTGTGTTTCTTCCACCAAGATAATTGATATAATGCATAATGCAAGATGCTTTACGGCCACTTCTTACCTAAAATGCAATTAAAATTAAACCACACTGTCAAAGACAGAATGTGTTGGACATCGAGGCTCCAAATCTTTATGTCAGTGTTACATAGTTAATGAAAACAAAAGAAGAGAGAGAAGAAACAGCCAATTTGTTTCAAGCTGCACAGATGAAATCACACATTTTCCACTGAATCCCATATGTTTGTATGTAAACCAAGAGAGCCTAAAAATCATTAAGAATAGTCAACTTGCACAAAAGCACTTTCAAAGCTCACTAGTGAAATAACTGGAAAGATCACACCATTCTAACACACTTTTATTCAGTCCTACAAAATGTTAAACTTTGAGTGAAGATGTCTTGGGAGCAGACAAATACAGAAGATTAAGTCACCAAAAAATTCTTTAGAATGATTAAATCTGAAGACTTAATTACATAATTGAGAGTAACAAAAATTTAAGCCTGTTTTAAGCTTGTATGCTGACAGCATGCAAAGAGGTTGTTGGTTTGTTGTTTTTTTTTTTTTTTTAAAGCAGCAGAGGAACACT
>VXBZ01010794.1:394473-454175 GCA_013399135.1 Heliornis fulica
GAGGAGTATTCTTTGACCTTAGAGGCCAGCAACAACTGAAGCTGCGGTCTCCCAAACACCTCTAAATTCTTGTATTTTGTCAGGAGGAGGTAACAACCACTAATGGGTCGAGTACATATGAAGTTATAATGAAATATAATGTAGTTGCAAAGATAAATAAGTAGAGACATCCCTGTGAATACCCAAGCACAACATCCAGGAAAAGAACAACTCTTCAGTAGCCAACCACATTCATCCATAACAGACCTGTTCGGTTATTTTGGTTCCTGTCCCTTCCCCTGTGACAGCAAATTCACATTCCTAGTTACTATTATCATCCACATGGATACAGCACATACTGCAATAGCACAGGCATCCTGCTTAAGGAATACTCAGTTTCTTAGAACATCTTAACTTCATTACAGAAATTTTGATTAATGGACCTAATTTTTATATAATTATATATAAAATAATGCTATTATTTTATCGTAGCAGTGTCCAAAGCATAAAACAAATCAGTTGAGACACTGTCAAACATTTACAGCTGTCAGGTCATACTTATTTTACTTTTTTTTTTTTTTTAAAAAAAAAAGCCTATAAAGGCATGTAACTATTCTATACTAATTATTTCTTGGGGAAAAAAAAAACCCAAAACACTAAGCAGATCAGGTTCTTAGATGGTAGTGCAATACTCTCTACATGCAAACACACCCTTTTCTACATCAAACTACACATTATGTTACTGAAAAATTATTTGTTACATTTACTGAAAAAATTTACAAGTCACAAAGACCCTGACAGTAAGCTAAGTGATAAAATTTTCTGTAAGCAACACATAAATAAAATTATGTTTTAACATGAAGCTATCAGAGCTGCTGTTTATTTCATTATACAAGGATGAACTAAATGAATGCTTTTATTTTGACAGAGAACTTCCTCATCCTCTCTCAGCTTTCTTCTCACTTGTAAAGATGTCTCAGCCCCCCTCTGTCAGCTTGGAAGCTCTTACTGTCACCAGCCAGAAAGAAAACACCTCACTGTGTACCAGGCCTTTCGCATGCCAGTAGATTTGGCTGTCAGGCACTGAAAAGTACTGTCACTCAGTGTCAGAGGGCTAACAAAGCAATTATCAAAAACCACATTCATGAAGCCCAAGACACGCAGATTAAAATGAGACTCAGACACATCTATCTAGTCAGAATTAGACTCCCTGGTCTCTCTAGACTAAAAAGGTGTGTCTTTTCCTCAAGAACACCACAAAGTCTTCCCCCCCTACCAATACATGAAAAGATGTCCAAGACCATTAATTAGGACTTGCTAAAGATTTGAAAAGCTATTTAAAAAAAAACCCCAAAAACTATTAAACCAGCCACTATGAAAATATTTTGCTATTACCAGTTAACTTGTGGAAAAGTAATCACTTTGATAGCTGGTAAGCATGAAAATTTGTCTCAAGAAGCCAAATACATGTAGAAAGTGAATTTTTAAAAGATATAATTTAATATGGAAGGAAGTCCAGAATTCAGTTGTGTCAAACTCACATGACTTCACTGACAGATAGTTCTAATCTGTTGCAAATGTTTGTAATGTAAGAAGTAAGCTGTGTTATTTAGCATGTCAAGCAGAGTAGGAGTGTCAAGGGACAACATAATTTATCCGAAGCATCCCTGGGCCCACGGTCTGAAAACTCAGAAATTTCTTTCAACTGCTCTTTAATTCATACAGTCATATTATAAAATTTATTCATTATATTGATTTGGTCAAGTCTTCCACTTCAGATAACATGCCTGTGTAGCAGAAAGTGTTTTAGTAGTTACTAAAATCACTGAAACCTAAATTGCTCCCTAAACAAGCATTTCTGAGGACCATTCTTCATGATGTGGCCAAGTAGTCAATTCATCCACCCTCATAATTCAGCTGCAATAAGCAACCATTTCATTTCTGAAACAAAGACTTAATTTCAAAGACTACTGAAGAAAAATATATACAGTAATCAAGTATATATTACATGGGATTGTTGATTTCATATGGCACATCGTGAGAGCTCACAAAAAATATCACCAGAAGGCAAACACTATTTTTTAATGCACACTTCCAGGCTACCACCTTCCATATACATTAACTTGTTATGCTTTCCACAGAATAAATTTTGCCAAGAAAAAAACAGCATCCCTTCATAAACATTGAAATAGAAAACAAACATTTCAATTTTTGCCTGTAATTGAAATGAACCAAACATCTCAAAGCAAGACTACATTCTCAAAGGAACTACATTCTGCTATTTGGAGATGATGAGGCCATTGCACTAAATAAACACCATTCACAAAGCTAAATCAATCAAAAAACCCAAACCAAACACAAAACATCTGGCATGTTAGCATAGTTATACCAAATATCCATGTCAGAATTTGGACATTATGGCCTTTGCATGGGAAACTGCTAACAGCTGCGTGGGTTTGAAGATGTTTTAGGTGGAGTAAAATACTAGCTCCGGTAAAGTACATAGGCTTCAACTGATGATTTCTCCTGTTTACAGACCAAATGCTAACATGAAAACAGAAATTTCATCTCTGCCTCTGCTGAGCTTGTTCCACGTGTCACAACCTACATGCCAAACGACAATGAAGATACACTTAAGCACAAAGAAAGATGCAGAAAAAAACAATTTTTGTCATAGGAAAAGTACTATCCATTTCATTAATGGGTCAGATCTGCAGAGCATTCACCTCTATTTTGAAGTTCCTTCAAGATGCAACCTGCAATTAGAATTCTGGAGCAAAATCAAACATTACTGATTCCCTGTCATCCACCAAGATATTTCTAATGAAGATACCAAATTACAACTTTGGTGCTAACATCAGATGGCTAGGGGGATCAAAGGTCCTGATGCTAAATCCTATTTCCAGCTGGCTGAGGGGAATAACTTTAGACACAAATATCCTAATTCAGATACAGCTGTGGTTTTAGACACAGAACCCAAATACCATCAAAACCTTCATCGGCCATGAGCAAATTCAAACTACAGATTTACACAATGTTTAATCAGCACTTTTTAAACTAACCTCAAGGAACCTGCTGAGGGAGACCCATTTGACAAAGCTTCAATATACGGATGTCTTCTGTGGTCCTTGCATTAAATGGAGGTTTTCAGAGTGTTGTATTAACCTGCTAGTCAGAATAAAACCAGTAGCACACAGACCATACAGTGCTATGACTAACTGGAAAGCAAGCATTCCAAGTCTGAGGCCAATTCTTTCCAGCATTTTGTTTCTTTCAGCTATACAAAATACATAATGAGATAGCAGTAAACAAATGTACTTCTCCCATACTTCTGTATTACTTCAGAGAGTAATAAAGCAGATGAATATTCTGAACAAAACATTATCTATGCTATAACAGAGGAGTCCAGAACACTACTGCAAATGATATGCCAACTTCAGTGAAAAGCTTGCTCCAAGATGTTTAAGTAAAAACAGTTTCCCATCTTTTGATAAATGAGGCACTCTTGTAATCCTCAACCCAGGGATTCAGCTGTCTGCAAATCAAAACCTAGTTTGGTGTAGCACAGGTACGCGACCTTGGCTTACTTTGCTAAGGAAACTGTTGTTAAGATTTGAGAGGATATGTGATCTAAAGGAATGCAAGATAAAAGCACTAAAACCAAACAGAAAAGTACAGCTACAGAGAACATAATATTCAGTTACTCAAGGAAAACATTCACAAGGAAGAAAAGCAGAAAACTGGACAAGAGGAACTCAACAACATTGACAATTCATCTGTTCTAAGGACAAGTGGGTCCTATCCTTACGCACATGGGATCACATAAATGGTCACCCTACTACCCTTGCCAACACCTGCTTCTTTTGCAGCTCAGACTGAGCAACCATCTGGTACTTCACTGCACCTTTCCCCCTTGGTCTCTGCACAGCCTAAAAACTACCTGAACAAATCAGCTCACAAAGAGGGTTTACTGACAGGTAAATCAGATTAAAAGAAACTAAAACCTTTGCAATTATGTATTTAGATTTTATGTTACTCTGAAAAAACAACATAAGTATTTGCACAACTATGAAGAACTTTAAAATCTATGATTATTTCATATTGCAAGGCGGAAAGAGCAGAAGAGACATTTTCTCAATGGTGGATTTGAAACAACTGAGGGCTGTGAGGATAACTGTTCTGCTGACTCCATAAAGATAACTCATGAACTGCAGTCATCCTTTTAGAAAGCAATTTTTTTTCCTTGCTTGTATTGTATCCTAGATATAGTAAGATTCCAGAGATTTCTGAAATGAATTTAGGATTTTCTGCTCCCACTTGCTTATCACTATTTCATTGAAAACTTTTGTTATCATTTTTGAATTGCGTGAAAGTCATCAGATATACATCCAATGCATTTGAAAGAGATATCTAAAGCTTAAGTTGCTGACAGATGCTCAGTACAGGAAAAAAAGTTTTAAAATTTCACAAATTCCATCATGACATGTCAGGGTTTTACATTAACCTTCAAAGATTTAATGCACCACAACTGGAAAAAGCAGGTGTCAGTGTCAAAAACATTCAGCCTAAGTTATGCCAAACCTTTGATTTTAGTAGCACTAATATTCTTGAAATATGCACATTAAAAATCTTGTTTGAAATGTGTTGCGAGTTCATTTTTTGATAAAAGACACCTTTCCCTGTCACTGGAACAACTACAAATAATAGGTCTGTATATATGTAGGTTGTACATAATGGGTCTGCAGTACTCCCTAAAGGGACACAAGAAGATTGGGGGGTGGGGGGGGGAGTGTGTACCTGTACCTGTTGCTTCCCTAAAGTGCCTGTATGCTAATGCACACAGCATGGGAGATAAGCAGGGAGATTTTGAGATCTTTGGCAGTCACAAATCCATGATCTCACTGTGATCAGATATGTGCTGGGACAGCTTGGATGACTGGAATGCTGTCATCACAGAACTCTAGGGGTTGGAAGGGACCTCCAGAGATCACGGAGTCCAACCCCCTGCCAAAGCAGGTTCCCTAGAGCAGGTCACACAGGTCAGTGTCCATGTGGGTCTGGAATATCTCCAGAGAAGGAGACTCCACAACCCCCCTGGGCAGCCTGTTCCAGTGCTTCATCACCCTCACCATTAAGTTCTTTCTCACATCAACGTGGAACCTCCTGTGGTCCAACTTGTGACCACTGCCCCTTGTCCTGTCACAGGCCACTGAGAAGAGTTTGGCCATCTCTTCCAGCCCACCTGGAAATGAAGCTGGCAAAGAACATAAAGGATAATAAGAAGGGATTTTTAAAGTAAGTGAACAGCAAGAGGAAGACTAGGGACAATGGGGGTCCCCGGTTGGATGATGGGGAAGTCCTGGTGGGGAGGGATGCTGAGAAGGTGAAAATAACGAATGCCTTCTTTGCTTCACTGTCTTCACTTTAAAGACTCTTTTCTTGGGTCTCCTGGACTCTGGAAGGAAGAAAGATAGTTTCAGAAATGGAGAACTTCCCTCTGGTCGAGGAGGAGGTGGTCTGGGAGCATCTAGGTGGGATCAGTGTGCACAAATCCATGGGCACCGATGGGATACATCCACGTGTCCTGAGGGAGCTGGTGGAGGTGATTTCTGGTTCTCTATCATGTCTAACAGGTCCTGGAGAACAGAAGTACCTGAGGACTGGAGGTCAGCCAATGTCACTCTGGTCTTCAAAGAGGGCAAGAGGGAGGACCTGGGTAATTACAGGCCAGTCAGTCTCCCCTCTGTCCCTGGAAAGGTGATGTTCTGGATGCCATCTCCAAGCAATTGGACGAGAAGAAGGTTATGAGGAGTAGTCAGCATGGATTCACCAAAGGGAAATCGTGTTCAACCAACCTCATAGCCTTCTACAATGTGACACAGTACAGAAATAAATTGAATATTTTAATTTTACTGTACTGACTGAAAAAATCACTAGTAATTGAAAATGAACTGTCTTTAAAGATATTCCTAATTACATTATTAGACTCAAAATTATATATAAAAGACCAAATCTTTGCATTCCACCACTTGAAAGTAATGCTTTGCTTGTGACATTTACTAGCTGAAGGGTTGCAGAAGAGTTGGTAGATGCGATTACATTATGATTAAGCAGACATCTTCCAATGTATTCTACTCTTTAACATTCATTTCTTGAGACTCACCTTTCATTTATTGGTTTCTAAGTTACAGTGGTTCAGCTGCAGGAAAAAAAACATACAGGATGCTTCTCTCTAGTGTCTGAAATACAGACATTAAGAACAGACATTTCTCTGAGAAACTAAGAGGGAAATTCAATTTGGGCAAAACTAAATTTGAGTGGAAAAAAAGGCTTTTAGCTGAACTCAGTCACAAGTACACACAGTCCAGAACTGCATGTTTACAATGTTTTTTTCTGAGCTTCCCTGAAATCCTGGCCAAGTTGGGTTTTGCCCAGCTTGGATAATTTCCCAGCAAGCTGCATTTAAAAGTTATGTCACCATCCAAGCTTACTTTGTTGACAAATGTTTCCATAAATGCTAACAGACTTCTCTGTTATTTCTTGTGCAGAAAGAAAACATTCAAGTGCACACGCCTGCATGTTATCAAGGCCTTCTGGTAGATGGAGGGACATCCGTGGTAAGCAAGACAGTGCAATTGTTCTACAAAGGGCCTTTGAAAGAAATTCCTCCTCCAACCATTAACCCTTCATCGGATGCTTGGTATTAGGAAACTTATCAAAAGAAAAAAAAAATACTGTTAAAACCACACATTCAGCTTTGCCTTTTCCTGGAGCACACTGTTAACGCAGTACTTCATGCCATCCATACACAACAGGATTACTATGCTCAAAAGAATCTTTTCATCCTTTAAGTAGACTATTTCAGCAATTGTCATTATGTTACTAACAAAAAAAAGACTGTATTTGCGTTTTCACAGCTATAATTATATTTGGCAAAAGAGTCCATAGGAAAGGTGTGTGCCCTTTTTAATAAAAACAATTGTTCTGCTGCAGGTTAAATCATTTCACCTGCTGTGAAACAATTAAAATCCATTTTGCTACTGAGCACAGCTAGTCACTTAATAAAAGGGTCATGGAGACATTCACAAAAACACTAATTTTGCAAAAAGTCAAAGTCTGCCCACAGTAGGTCCTTTAAAAAATACTTTTTTTTTTTTCAGATGTCAATAGACTCACAAATCTTTTGTGCTCATCAAGGTTGAGTAATATAATGTGTCTTGCAGGTTATTAACTAGACCATTCATGATATCATGGTCAACAGACTGGTAAAAAAGCTCCAAGGACACACCTCTAACATATGTAAATATCTCTCCTACATGATTAGTGATTACAGGTCTGTATTTCTTTAACTGACTATTTGTCAGTTAAAGAAATACAGACCTGGAGATTGACAAGAGTGGTTTAGGAGCAACAAAGAGCAACCCAAAACAATATCTAGCACATGTACAAGTACCTGAGACAACACACAGCAATGAGCAGTAAGAGGGATTATTTGAACAGCTTGTTAAGCACCGTTTGGACCCGTCACTACTTGTGCCCACTATATTGAAGCATTAGTCTGACATCTACTCCACCAACTATGGTCTGCAGGAGCAGGATGACCTGGAGCACTTCTTAGGATGCAGCTACACTGAAGAGCTGTTCACGGTTCCCTGACTATTCTTTAAGAGACAGTGGTGTAGCAGCTGTGTAAATTTCAAGTACAGGTAGTGGCAGCTTTCACTAATGTGGTACAACTCACTCCTTTGGAAGTGTTTTTATTATAATAAGCACAAAAACTTTCTAGTGACATAATACCAACTTACCACAACTACCACGTAACAATGACGATGAAGTTTTCGAATTCAGTAGCAACATTAAGCCAGTGTCACCTGATAAACAAACAGCAAACAGTACAAGTGACATCTCCCCAGGAGCCGGCTAATCTCCACATAAAAAGCAGTAATGCAGAGTCTCAGTTTGTTTCCCATGCAGCCATTCTTTTACATTACTCCAGGCATAAAGTACTGTTTTATAGTATTTTTTATGCTGCAAGCATGACATTGCCTAAAAAGGTTACCTCTTCCTTCTGGAAGTTTTGCATCTGACTGTTCTACACTATGTCTAGAACCACCTGAACCACATCAAATCCAGAAACACCACCCAATTCCAGGCACTTACACACCACTCCTAAAGTGTGCCATATGCACACTCTATCAACGAACAAGCTAATTTCAACTCGAATACATGTCAAAATTACATATGTAGAACAGTTAACAGAACTTATAATATTTATCATCTATTCATCAACATCATTACCTGATTATATAATTATATCAAAATTAGGAAGTGCTTAAGAAAGCAGCAGAAAAACACCAACACTTTTTTTTTTGAATCACAGAGACCACTGGCTCTCTTAATTCACTCATAGCCTCAATTAAAATGAATTGATTTAAGCAATTTCAATTCTTCTGGGGCGTTATTAATTATCTAGTTTGCATAACAACGTTTAAAAGTCAGCATCACATTAGCTTAGAAAATTGAAACTACTTTTTAAAAAGTGTTGATGACACTTTAAGAAAAAATTATGTAGGAAGTCAAGAAAGGTACTTCAAAGCATCAGCTGCATAGCCCTTCACTTCAGTCAGATGTTTCCTTTGTAAGTATTTTATCCCAAATGATTACAGAGCTGGCTACCAGAACATGTACTTTACCATGCTGAAGTATGCAGCAACAGAAAAAAAAAAGGAATAATGCTTTGCAACTAATTATTCATAGGTTACAAACACACAGATTTGCTCAACAAGAAGGATCCAACCACCTTATTTTACATTTGGAAGGATATTTCTGGCTGCAGCATAAGTAGCATCCCTCATACAAATGGTAAATTATTACTAAGACTGTATCAGCAGTGAATAAAACAGAATTTACATCTTACTAAACACTCACTGCAGAAAAGTATTGTTAACAGCTAAGGAAGGTTTGTAGCATTTAGCAGGTTATCATCTTAAAAAGAACAAAGAGGAAAAATCAACACCCTTCTCAAAAGAATGAACACCTGGCAGGATGAATGCATCGAAGATACAAGCAGTGCTTTCATGAAATAGTGTTATTTAATTGGGTATCAAATAAGCTCCCCCACCCCACCCCAAGAACTTCTCAAAGTTATGACTTATAGGTTTTAGTTTCAGAAAGCTCTTATGTGTACAGTTTCTTTTGGAAGGATGGAAACAAACAAACAAAAAACCCACAACAACCCACCATTTAGGGATACTCAAACTGAAAGAAAAAAAAAACCACAAACCTAATTGCAGAGGGTCTGTAAAGGGGCAATCTGAAAGAGACCAATAAGGCATAGAGCTGGGTTTCACTCTAATTAAACTGACAAATATTCAAAACAATTTTGGATTGGTATGATCACATTTAAATGACTGTTTCTATCCCCAGTTTAAGAAACATGCAGTAACATCTACTGCAAGAGGCCACTTTTGAGTTACTAGTTTAACTCAAAAGCATACAGTTAACACTGCTAACATGGACAGTAACAAAAACAGACAAAACTTGACAAAATATTCATCATCCAAATTAATCCTGATTCACAGCTAACAATGTTAAATAACTATATAACCTGCAAAATTAATGCAGAATAAATTTCAGGGTTTATTTCCTGAAAGTCTAGGTACATCTTTCTGTCCTTTGTTCCTACTGAAAAAAAAGGGGACTAAAATATCAACATATATACTTTTTGGTATTATTACACAAGAACATATTCTTCTCTAGGTCATACATCTCCAGATATTAGAGGTGCTTTGTAAGTGTTGAAATTGCAGATATTACCACTAATTGTCATTCCATTTTCACATGTAATCTGCCCTGAAGGGTTAATCAATTTCTAGTCTTTGAATTTATATGACTGAACTAACAAACAAACAAATAACAGCAAGAGCTATCTGACAAATGAAAACAGAGACCTTCTGTATCCATTAGGACATTCTGATTGATCTTATGTGTAAATGAATTCCGTGAAATTAATTACTTCCGGATGCTTTTATGAAAATCTACCTGGAGCAAAGGAAAACGAAGTATTCCATAGAGTTTTTTTTGTTGTTGTTGTTCCTATTGAAACAAAAATGTTATTAGACTAACTGCATCAATCCAGGTGTATGAATCTGTAGATATGGACATGCCATGCACCCAGATCATTCCACACACTGATCCCAAAAGCATGGCCAAACATCCTTGAAATATAAAAGGAAAACAGGAAAAATTGCAACAGGATGTGCTTCAGCTATTCCAAGCGCCATGGCTCTGGCACCCATCTGCAAAACGTTCAGATTAAAGCAGCTGACAGGTTAACCCACTAAAAAAAAACCAACAAACAAGACACCAACAAACAAAACCCTACAGCTGAAGATGCAGCAAACGTGGTCTAAACACTATGTTCTTAGCTGCAATCAGAAGAAAAAAGGCACAGCTTTGAAAGTGATTACCTACCTCACCCATCTCTGCCCCAAAATAAAAAAATAAAGAAATTAATACATGGGAAACAGCCACTGCTGAAGAAACAATATACATCCAGGCAACAAATACTGTCATTGCACAAGTAACACCATTCAGGACAGAATTTTTAACATTAGTTCCTCAACTGCTATCAGTTGCAATGCTTTCACTTGAAAACTTTCTGTCCTTGTGCAGTAGCCTCAGTAAACCACTACCCTACCCCTTCTCCCCAGCATCACATCAGAGGAAAAAAAAAAGAAAATCACCCTAAGGAGTGGAAATGTGCATTACAGAATCTCAATGACACCAATTTGGCAAAAATTCAATTAAAGGGAAAAACTGTTAGTAGAAGATGGCTTTCGCTCACCAATTAAGATCATTTTTGACAGCGTTACAGGATGATAATCAGTCTAATGGCTTTTATGGATTTCAATCTTCCACAGACTGGCTTAAAATAATAATTTTGCTTTTAAATACAAAGGCCAGCAAGGGTCTTGTTACATAGATATGCAGAAGAGCACTCAAATTCTTATTCAGAATTGTGGTATGGGTAATATGTATAAATAATACATATGTAACACAGAAAATCTACAGACAATGTATCTGCATGTTAGTCTGAGTTACAAGAGCCACCCAGTCTAATTACATTAATTAGGGGGTCTCTTCCATCAGCGTTATCCAACCAGAAAGTTTTCTGACTCATCTCAAAAATTTGAGCTACTCAACATTCTAGTTTCTGAATCCATAATTCAGTTGGCTCCAAGCATTTAATTTGGCATTCAAGTCCCTCCACAGCAGCAGAATCCCCTTTTATTGGTTTTCTCCTCAACTGCCTGGTAGTTTGTGGTACTCAGCTGAAACCAGCTTAGTGGCTTTGAGCCCTCTCTTCTAAAACATCTAAAGACAGATACTACCCCATTAGATTTTATATATGTCACCTACTAATGCTTTAATTTCTCAAGGACAGAATCCACAGCAGTTTTGAAAAGAAAATGCTTCTGATCCTCTCCATCCCTATCAACAAATAGTGCCCACAGACAGTTTGCAGGACTCCTCTCTGCAGCTGCTTGGGTACCACACTTATGCAGTAAGCAATGCTGCCATGGTTTCGACTGATATCAGAGTCTGGCACAGGTATAGAGCAGAGGACATGCGGAACTGAAATCGCCAATCACTCCACAACCTTCTATTGACTGCTGCATGAGATAGCACTAAGCCTAACTGCCTATTTGAGTTGCATCCAACCAAAATACCCCAAATTATTAAGATCAGCACCCCATCTTCTCACACAGTACCCTGAAACACAAACTAGCCACGCAGGCTGACACCAGTACATTCACACCTTCTGACAGTATACAGACAATCAGTCCGATGCACTCTGAATCCCTGGGCACCTACTTGACCTCAAACACAGCCACAAAATACAGAAGAGTAAGCCAGATTTCATAATGCTATTTGTTTCAGTCAGGCTGGACTATACAATAACATTCACTATTTTTAGTTTGTTAAGAAACGCAAGGTTTTGTAACTTTTTTCCCCCAGTACCTGGAAATGCTAGCTGTTGTATTTATGGGCTAAGTAAAGCAAATAAGTTAAACAAATTTACTTCTGTCTTCATGAGCAATAAAACCTGAAAATTGTTTACAAGTAAAAAGCTAAAAATAGCAATTTTAACCACCCACTTCTATTCTGAAATTTCTGCCAGAAGCATCAGTCTCTTCAGGGAAGAAAACAGTCAGTAAAACAGGGTAACAGCTGATGTTATCCATGCTTTTATCAATCAGTGACCAGCTGACTGGAAACACCAAGGTCACTCACAAAAACCGATGTCTTTTTAGAGGGGAGAAAAATAAACTTCATGAATATGTGCACTTTCTATAAATGCAACAATATCCGAGCAGAAAACAACTAATAGATCCCAAGCACACTTAGTGAAATCCTACCTTTAAAGTAGAACAAAAACAAACAAAAAAGAGTACTACTAATAATTTCTACTTTCTGCTCAAAATTCAGGAAGAAAAACCTAAACTGAACTCTCCTGTGCACCAAATTAACACATCTAGAACCTAGTCCTCTTAGCAGGCTTCTTTTCTAAATTGAAGTCTAAACTTCACACCTGATGGTTAAACAAACCACAAAACAACAACAGTTTCACACAAATATGAGCTTGTTTAATATAGTGGGATTAGGGGAGGGGAACCACAGTTTTCAAAAAAATATATCTTGTTTGCCAAGTATGAGAACAATAGATTTGGACAAATTTGCAAACAATTTCATTTGGAGTTTTTAATCTCTGCCTTCACCTTTCAAAAAATCTCACACACACCCTTCAAAAAAGTAAGTTTAAGAAGTGCTAGATTTTATTCACAGATTTGATATTTGCTGAACTGGGATAATGTACTGCCAAGTTCTCCATATCAAGTCACAGTCCCTATTTTGCTCCATCTTCCTGAAGTGACAGAAGAACCAAAACCACTTTATCATAGAGAGATGAAGTGAAGCAGAGAAATGAAAACTAACACCTGTGCACCTTCAACCATTTTTTATTCTAAACAAAAGTTTGGGGGTTTTGTTTAATTATATTTGACTGGCCTTTTGGGGAAAAAAAAAATAAAGCTAGGAGAAAAGACACAGTGATGGGAAGGCAATGAGAAAGCTTTTGTAAACTAACAAATTCTAATAACTTCAGACCAAAACAACACAACTGCTCATTTCTGGTTTTCCAATCAGCCTTACAGGGAAAAAGCCACATCTGAGTACTATGCCCCAACTACCTGTCTCTCAGGAGGCTGATCGGAAAACTCCTTTTCTTAGCTATACAGAAAATAGTCTTCTGAAAGTAGACATTATCAGGAGGGAAGCTACATGCAAACCCGAGTATATTACAGCACAATCCTTACTTTGTGCTGTAGATTACTGAGAGAAGTGAATGGAAAACTTACTTAAGTGTCATAAAAGCGTAGCATCAGAAAATACCTATAGGGTATTTAAAAAAAAACCAAAACCAAACAACAAAACAGCAAACAAACAAAGCAAACCAAACAACTGCCAAGCAGCCAACCTAGGTGTCTTAAACAGGCATTTGATAAGTAGGAATATTAGGGCCTTACACCTCTTTCTGTCTCCCCAGCACTGCCTGAGTCATCTTTTGGCAAATGATTTTAACATTCACTTTTCACCTAATAGATCTTCTTGCTTGTACAATCCATTTTAGAGGCATAACTTGTTTTCTTTGCTAAGATTTCATTTCCTCCCATCTCACAACTTGATGAAATCTATTTCTTAGCTCCTCATCTCCCAGTGAAAGCTGACAACAAGTATCAGACAAAATGTAGCTGTCCCATATGAAGTAATTCATTTCTGTCAAAGATTAGACTTTTTTTTTTTCCGTAACGTAAGATGACTGATACTGTTCTGCAAGATCCAAAAGGGACAATTTAACCACTAAAGTACTGAGAGAGCTTGAGGAACAGCTTTTTTGCTTAAAGCATATTTTCCACTGGGTGAAAGCAGGTAACAGAGATAGAGGCAACTGGAAGTCCTGTTAAACTCCCATTGATTTGAGGCTGTGATTCACTGCTGTTAGTCCTAAGCAAATAAGTTTTACTATACAACTTCCTGTGCAACAGCAATGTTACAAAGTTACCTATTCAAACAAGTGACAGCACAGAAGCCCTGAGGCACGCATCTCTGTATTAATCCCTCAAAAACTCACTTTACATTTGTGCCTTTAACTGCAGTGGCTTTTTTTTTTTTGTTGTTGTTGTTGTTTGTTTTGGGTTTTGTTTTTTGGTTTTTTTTTTTTGTAATTACAAGACAATTCTCAAGCAACTTTCCGTTTACGAAAACAACAAAACTCACCCACTTAGACTCTGGCGAACACAAAGCATGGCAGCTTAGCATCCAGCCTTCCAACGGGGGAGGACAGATGAGAAACAGACACTTGTCCCGCCCGGAGCAGCACAGCCTGGCCCTGCTCTACAGGTGCACACTGCTAGGGCCCCACACCGGCCGGCCCTTGAGAGCCAAGTGCCCGCAGCGCTTTGCTGCGCCACGCAGAAAACAGAGGCCGAAGGCTTGAGGCCCGCCAGGTCAGCACCCTGCCCCGTCACCCCAGGCCACCCTTCACTTCTCCAAGAAGGCCTCAGCCTCCGCTTCAGAGAAACCGAGGCGGCACCGACGGGCCGCCCCGCCGCTCACCTCCGTGCTGAAGTCCGGGCTTCGCGGTCTCTCCGCTCACACGTGCGGCCGCAAACGCGCAGCACCTTGCTGTTAGCGCAGGCCACGGCCCCCGGAGTCCCGGGGGCGGGCGGGCCCGGCGGCTCGGTCATGTCTCAGCTCGGAGCCGCCTGCGAGCGGGACAGGAGGAGCGAAGCGCAGCGGATGGAGGGGCCGGGCCCAGCTGCGTCTCAGGAGCGCTGGCGAGCTCGCTCTTAGCTCACGAAGGCAAGGAAATAAGCCCACCACCTAACGGTACTTTTAAGAGGGTGATAATCACGGCAAGGACCGCCCTGATGCCCGGCACCTGAGCTCGGTAGGAGTTTCCTAAGAAGTCTACTGGTCCTCTAAGGATTAGGAAACACCAGACTAACTTGCAGAGAAAGATCAACAACCAAAATGTCTTGTGGAAGGATAAACTCCCTCAGGACTCAAAGGTCTGGTGATATAATTTGCTAAGCAGGCCAGAAGAGCAAGCATAGCAAATTATTTCATTAATAATCTTAATTGAACTGTACTTTACAAATGGACACAAACAAAAAAAAAAAAAAAGAAAAAAAAGATGTGAGGCAAAACTGAGCTTAAAGAGAAAGATGAACTAGAAAACAAAACATTTTGGTGCTGGCATCTGATATTTTCCTCAAGAAGCAGAGCTTGATGCCAAAAATACTTGTTTGAAAGGTTAATTAGATTCTCCATAAGCATTTCAATTACAGGAATGAGACATTATCCCATTTAATATGTATCCCGACCCATCTTATTTGTTTCACATTTTCTCTGCCACAAGATTTTTCTTTTGTAGATAAGCGTTATTAATCGTAACATCCTCTGACAACTTCATGTTTACAACTTAGATCACCTCTGGAAGCAAAAAGGCTACTCTAATCAAGATGTTGAGTTAAAGTTGTTTACCTTTTCTATCAGCAACAGGAGAACTGCTCCATTCAAGACAATGCAGTAGCCCAGAAGTGAACTATGAGCTGTGTTTCTTACACCGAACCTTAAATCTGAATTCTGCAAGATGAAGCTGTATTTGGAAGACCCAGGATACCCTCTGAGTAGCCATGAATTATACACAGAGCTGCCCAACCTTGTTAACGGCACAGGATTAGTCAAGCAGAAATTCTGGTACGTAGTGCACCCTCTGGATTTCATTCTAGTTTCAAATTACATGGACTTATATGTAGTTAAATAAGCATTTGTGAGATCAGAATTGTTTAATATTTTTAAAGAACAGTTTTCTTTCTGAAAATGTAGTTTATCAAGATCAGAAAATTTTGCAATAATATTCTGATTTTCCTTACTCTGAATTAGTAAGTGTAACTACGCTTCAGCAAGATAAAAATATTTAGTTTGAATTTCATTATTTCCATTTCAGTTAAACTTGTATAAAAGAAAATTAGGAGAGTGGTTTTAATAAGTTCAATTTCAACTCAAACACTTCTGAAACATTAAAAAATCAGTAACAGATGAGTAAAAGTAATTTTGGTATATAATTTTGAGAATAAATAGTGCAAGCACTCTTTTTGACAGATACTGTGTCATTGAACAGGCTGCACTAGGATGTGTTTTGTTTTTTTTTTTTTCCCAAAGATCTATGTATAATTTCACTGCTGAACTTAGTAAAGACAGAATTCCATCAAACATCTACCATTCCTGTGGAATAAAATTTGTGAGAGAAGATGAAGTGATACATAAAAATGCAACAGCCTTTACATGATATGTATGTTCTTGCTTTATGTCTTTCATTGTTTGTTGTTTCTTTTTTCTATGTGTCATTCTGAAAACAGTTCATTAACATACAGGATGAGTTTCCTCAGACTGTTCAAATTAAATCCAAATAAAATTTGCCAATACTGAGCAGACTGACCTGGTGTCTCTATGTTTCACAGATCTATAGTACTGAGCCTAAATTAGTACTCATTCATATAAATGGTGATAGTTCCGTTGTTTTCAACGGAAGTAAGATTAGGGCTCTGGTAATGGAATCCAAGGAATCATGTTTTGGAAAAAAAAAACAAATCAAAACAACAATAACAAAAAATCCAAAACAACCAAAGAAACAAACAAACAAAAAAAAAACACCCCAAAACCAAAACTGTTTTGGGAAGTTGGCAGCATTTTAAAAAAATGTTTGGAAGATGATAAAATCATAGAATGGTTTGAGCTGGAAGGGACCTTAAAGAGCAGCAAGTTCCAATTCCCTTGCCATGGGCAGGGACACCTCTCACTAGACCAGGCTGCTCAATGCATCATTCAACCTGGCCTTGAACTTTTCTAAGGAAGGGGCAGTCCCCACTTCCCTGGGCGACCTGTTAAAGAGCCTCACCACCCTCATAGTGAAGAACTTCTTCCTAACATTCAATCTAAATCTACCCCCTTCCAACTTAAAGCCATTCTCTCTTGTCCTATCACTACTCACCCTCCTAAAAGGTCCCTCCACAGCTTTCTTATGGGCCCCTTTCGGGTACTGAAAGGCCACTATAAGATCTCCTCAGAGCCTTCCTTTCTCCAGGATGAACAGCCCCAACTCTTTCAGGCTGTCTTCACAGGAGAGATACTGCAGCCCTCTAATAATTTTCATGGTCCTCCTCTGGACATGTTCCAACAGTTCCATGTCTTTCCTATATTGAGGAGTCCAGAACTGGACACAGTATTCCAGGTGGGGTCCCTCAAGTTTAGAGTAGGAGAATCACCTCCCTGACCATGATCCTTTTGATGCAGCCCAGGATATGGCTGTCCTTCTGCGCTGTGAGCGCACATTGTCAGCTCATGTCACGCTTCTCATCCACCAGCACCCCCAAGTCCTTCTCCCCACAGCTGCCCTCTATCTCATCATCTCCCAGCCTGTACAGGTGGAAAAGATTTCCCTGACCCAGGTGCAAGACCTCACACTTGGCCTTGTTGAATCTCATGAGGTTAACGTGGGCCAACTTCTCCAGCTTCTCCAGGTCCCTCTGGATGACAAACTGGATGAAACAAGCTAAGAAAAACGTCTGTCTCTGCTTCCCTAAAACTAAAAATTTAATATGCTTATATGTAGCCTTAATGGATGAATGGACAATAGACTCAGTAAGTAAATCAACAAACAGACACAAGGTGCTTAAACAAGAACCTAAAAGATCTGCTAGAGCTATGACACCTCAAAGCTAAGTTTTACTAGCTGGCCATTCGTAGATAATCAAAGAATTTCTAAAAAATGGCAGTCTTTGAAATGGAAATAACAGTTCTCCTTTATCTTAAATTTTATCTTTACACAGGATTGGAAAGTTTTGGTTTCTTTCTTAAAATAAGTTATGCCATGATTTTAATCCAATCTAAAACTCCCTCTGTTTTCTTCATTCACCCAATCTCCTAGTGTTAATCCTAATCAAAGACAGAAGTCCCATCCCTGTGGGCATTAAAAAGAATTGTTTCCCAGTTTTAAGGATTTGAAACTTCAATTATTTTTGCAATTATTTGCTAAAATTAATTTCTGATCTTGTTCTATAATCCCAGTTATAGTTTCTGATCAATTATTTGATGCAACTTCAAAACAACAAATCTTAATTTGTGCCTCATGGAGCATTATGTTTTATGAGTGCTCTAAGGGGTGGCTGTTGGTATCTAAGAAAGAAACCAGCAAGTCTTCCTTTGGGATTTAAATCCCTTGGCATTTTTTGCATAAGAATTTAATTAGCAAAATTATCAAGAGAATACTTCGCACTATTGCAATATTTTGCTAGTTTTCAGTTTTCTACCAGCAATGCTTCCCCTTCTAGACCTGAAAGCAAGATCAGATTAACTTATTGACAAGAACAATGAATAATCTCTTAAGGGACCTAGATAAAGTTGCAGTCATTGTAAAATTTATGGAGTGCAGAAAGCACCTAGGGTGCATAAGGGTCATTCAAATTAATCAAATATTAACAACTTAATGAATAAGACTGCATGTGGCGGATGCAGGTTGTATGTGCATGTGTTTCTATCTGAAGTTGTTATAGACTTGCTTTTTTGTATTATGCTCTTATCTGGTGTTATTGCAATACAAATATTCAAAAAGAACGTTTTTTTCTCCTGTACCACATTTGAGAAACCACATAAGTGCCCAGTACTGTTGTGGCTCACATCCAAACTGGTTTGAGAATAACTAAAACTTGTTGCACAGTGAGGTGTCTTTATTCTTGACTTCCTATCCCTGGTCTAAAGGAGACCTTTAAGGCGAATTCTGAATGAGTAGCAGCAACTGATAGAAGCAACAATCAGGAGTCAATGATACCAGCAGGTACAAGCTGAGATAGAGGCATAGGGCTTTCACAACCAAATGTATGTTTGAACATAACATTCACAAAGACCTTGACTGCAATCGCCAACTGCAAAAAAAGCAATTTGAAAAAACATTGCAAAGATAAGGTTAATGGAATTTTCCTATAAGCAACTCCTCAGGAATTCTCTGCTAAAGTTCCTTTAGCAGAGAATTCTTTCCACTTTGGATCTCA
Organism: Heliornis fulica; assembly: GCA_013399135.1. Lineage (NCBI taxonomy): Eukaryota > Metazoa > Chordata > Aves > Gruiformes > Heliornithidae > Heliornis > Heliornis fulica. The sequence continues at coordinate 413,628 of VXBZ01010794.1, forward strand.
GTTTATTTCAGTTATCAGTCTTAGGAATATAAGCAGGCTTCTAGCAATATAAGTGTACAAATAATACGCAGCCTCCCCTGAACTCTTACAAACTATCCAGTTGTGAGATTCAAGTGAAGGATCTCAAAATAGCATCATCCTAACAGCAGAACTGGTTTTCCCTACAAGGAAACTTCAAAGTGAATAGCAATGGACTGTTTACATTGAAGTCACAACAGAAGCTCTGTTGACTATCCTACTTCATTCAACTTGAGAGCTCTGTCTGAGAAGGAGGATACTAGCTGAAGAGTCATAGACTGTATGTAAAGATAAAAATACATAAAACTAACAGATACTATGGAAACCAACAAGAGCACAGTGAAATTGGTAGAAATTAAGGTAGAGGTCAAACTAAAGAAACAACAAATGAATGATCCAGGTCACACAGATGCTTGTAGGTAAGAAATTTGCTAACTTTCGGGGGTTTTTTCCTTTTTTTTAAATACAGTGCCTATAGAATACTTTTATGGAGGGGAAAAATGAAAAGACTTTGAACAAATAGATTCTAAAAAGAAAAAATCCCTCCACAGAGAAGTGTGATGAAAATATTTTATTCACTTTAATAGAATGCTCAAAGGAGAAGGCATTTTCTAATTTTAAGGCTTAAAATAGAAAATGTGATATAGTGGAACATGATGGAAGTTAGGGACAGCTATGTTGAAGCTGTACAGCAGGAAATGCAATTACATTATAAAAAGAATAAATTCAGGTTTGTGGACCAAGAGTAAAGGCTTTTTGTACCAAGCAGTGCATTTTGTTTTTTATCCAGATAAAAGAATACAAGCCATTGATTCTGGAGTGCTCTCATCACCTCACAGCGCGGTGAGTCTTTCAGCTCTCACTAACAGTCTGCAGTCCTTAATTACAACCCTTATTTATATCTGTCAGTTAAAGGGTTCATTTTGTACAAAACCAAGGCACATATAACTCTCATGCAAGTCAGACAGAAAACCATGAAGCTCCTTTTGAGTCATGTCAGAGACAGGCTACTGTATGTCCTGTTCCCATCAGTTTATAACGAAATGGGGTATTGCCTTCCACGTGGATCTTGGAGCTAGTTTCATATATTACATGAGTATTTCTTTCTTGTCTGCATTTTTGGGGAACTACTGAAATAATGCTGCTTCGTTAGTTGTTACTTTACCTGAGAGAGGTCAGTGTCAGGCTGGCATCCTATATATAGAAAAGACCATGAATGATCATTTGAGTTTAGTAAGGTTTCCCAAATGGGAGCAAAGAAAGTTAATTTATAAAAAACAAACTGTCCCAGAGTTTTTGCTCTTGATGGCTGCTGATAATATTGAACTTTTATTTTAGACAGCATACCTTCTCTGTGATTGGATAACATTTAAATGGTATTATATAGGTAGATATGTGAAAAAATAGTTATAAATGGCTTGTCCCTCTTTATTTAACATTTCTGTAGCCACGAATGGTCAGAGTGTTCTAGAACAGATTGCATTATGGAAAACAATGCTCCTGTTTCTATTTTTTTGAAGAAGTACTCTGATCTATTCATTTAGCAGTATAAGACACAATCAATAATCCTGATCTTTCTGCCATTCCCTCTGTGAGTTAAACAGCTTGCCTTTCCTCTAACTTATTGAACAAGAAGAAAAAAAATTATTATTTCATCCATAATTCTAGCTGTATTGGTATGTGAATTCTATGAAGATATCCCAGTTCGGATTACATTTTGAATTTAAAGTTGCATGTGCCATTTTGCAACAAGGGAAACAGGATTTTTTTCTGGGCTGTCTGTGGTAGTTTTTTAGAACTTGAAGGAAAGCTCCACATGAACGGAACTGTAATGTTAGCCAACCTGCCAATCAAGACACTAATCCTCTACACATCTCTACCGTCAGGAGACAGATACCTGGAAGCTGGTATGCGGGAGATAAAGAGAAATGTTGGCCAGGAACCAGAAAATGTTCAAAATAAAAACTAGATGCATATGTCCAGATACATTTTCCTTAGAAATTGGGGGAAAAAATAATTAAATGAATGATACGCAATAATTTTGACCTCTACAGATTAAACAAAGGAAGCTGCGTGCACATACTCAGTGCTGTCAGTTGCTTCTAAGTAACCCTTGGGTTCAAAGCACATAATTTGTCTTCGCTGCATTTCCAGACAAGAAAGGCACAACATTCACAAAAGTGGTAAAACCTGCATTGGTTAATTTTGAGTCATGTCAGTGACTATGGAAAGGAAATATAAAAATATCAGCTATGTCTTCAAATAGTTATATCCTGGAGTTTACATTTGAATAGAATGAAAACACAGTGATTCACATAAACAACAAAAAAGTATTATAGTATCCAAAACTCACAGGTCACTAAATATTAGACATTGTTTTCTTTTAACTAGTTGAAAAGAAAGATATGTAAGGATCACTACAAATATTCTGTCCAGTTCAACTATTTTCTGACACATTAAAGTTCAAGTAGATGAAATAATATATTCAGTATTTTTTTTCATCAGTAGTTATCTGTAGATACTCTTTATTCACATAATCTCTACCAATAAGTCTTGCTCTACTGCATATACACAGGTTATTCACAAAAAAAATTGTCATTCAAAGTTTAATTGTTTTGACCAAAACCATAAGTTAAAAGAAATATATCTTCTCAGTGACTCACAGATTATATTTCTAATATTAAGTTTAACTTAACTGTACATGAATACTTGTAGATATGAATGAGAATTTTGCTTTTTGTGAATTTTCTTGCAACGCTTACTTAAAATTGGCTGGTTCACTAAATGTTCCTGCCAGTAAAGTAATTTGCTGGAATACTGTTGGAAAGCAAATACAGAAGGGGTGTGAATACAGTTGAAGAGAATTCATTTGCAAATGAAATGGATGTGGAGGAGGAGTTGCATTCAATGAATTCAACAAAGACACTGTCACAATAAGTATGAGAACATTTGGCAAGAGTAACCTTTGCAAGACTTGCAACCTCTATTTGGCAAAAGCATCCATATATGTAAAGTTCCTACCTCCATGCAGATTTTTATCTATACCAACAGATGTAGAATTGGCCTAGTGAACAGCTTGCAGAGCCAGATCACTGGTCTAATATTAACATCTGAAGCTAGAACTGAAATTGCTTTTCGGAGGAGAAACCATTGTATAAAAAGATTAGCCAGTGTATATAGAGTGAGGTGAAGTGACACAACATTTTATTCTTATTGGATTTTTTGATTAAAAAATGGTACTACCATTATTGTTGTCAAGGTGTGGGAAAGAAACACTAAATAGTTGAGAATTCTACATTACTTACTACTTGCTATGGGATTTTTATATTCCCACTCTCCTATCCAGGAGAGCATAGGAAAACAGTCTGTGGAGGAAAAAAAAAAAACCAACAAAAAAACCCTCCCAGAAAACCATTTTCTCCTAAAAATCATGAAGAAATGGAGAAACAGCTTTGTTTCCTTCATGCTTCTTAAAAGTACAAAAGTCCACCCTCTTGTTACAGTTACTTGCTTCATGAAAAATTCCTTCTCCACAAAGACTGCACCATTTCTATCTGTCACTAGCTGCTCATAGCGGAGCCTTCCTAACCGTGTACCCGTGCTGTGCTTAAAAAGTGGGTACGGTTATCTCATGTAACTCAAGTGTATGCACAGATCAGAGCTGCCAAACTACTCCTACAATATGTTAGAGTAATTGGGTCAAGGAATGTTCTCTTTGTCTCTCAGTGGTATCAAAACCCTGACAGGAGATGCTAGAATTTATCAAAACGGTAAGAAATTGATTTCTGTTTTCTGACCTTTAATAAGTCAGTCCAGAAATGAAATAATATAGTCATATTTCTCTAATCTTCTGTATGTTCTTCCTGGTTACAATGTAATGGGTTAAAAGACTGTAACTTTACTTATGACTTGACCTCCTGAGATGCAGTACTTTGCAGGGGCTTTCTTAGCAAGTTACCTAGCCACTTGTCAGAAACAATGAGTTACTGTGTAAGTCTTGTAATTACAGAATCCCAGGCTGGGCTGGGCTGGAAGGGACCCCAAAGATCATTGAGTTCCAAACCCCCTGCCACAGGCAGGGACACTACCCTGGAGGCCTGGATCCAGACAAGGCTGTCCAGGGCCCCATCCAACCTGGCCTTGAACATCTCCAAGGCTGGGGCATGATTACTGGTAGAACTGTCAATAGTAATTCTACAGTCAGAAATAACAGTGAATATGAAGTCAAAATGCTTTCAACTGATATGCCTGGGCCTCAGTACAACCATTCTGGAGCATGTACACTTACCCCAAGAGAGCACAGATCTGTATTCCTATGCATTAATTTTTATTCTGCAAAGTTCTGTAAGTTCACAGAGTTAATAAAGAAACGCCTAAAAGGCCTTGATATTGTTAACAGAATCTTCAGATAGGATTTTTTTTCTCATCATAATTTATAAAACTGTGTAGACAATGAATTCTCTTTGAATCTACTTCAGAACACTTCACTTACCCCCAAAACCCCAGCAGCTTCACCTGTTCACCACCCGTGACAAGCCGAAAAAACCCCTATGCAACTATTTTATTAGAGATATAATTAATAGAGTTAACTCTTGCAAAGCAATAATAAAGAGTGAATTACAGCAAAACATACTGGGATACAATACACCATGTACTTTTATATCACCATTAAAACACCCTTCCTTGCCATAATGTTTTCAGATTTAACTTAAAAAGTTGCTCAGAGGCCCTGAGCAACCTGATCTAGTTGGGGGTGTCCCTGCTTCTTGCAGGGGGGTTGGACTAGGTGACCTCTGGGAGTCCCTTCCAACTCTAATCATTCTATGATTCTATGATTCTATGAATCTGTCTCAGAATAATTAGATCTTCAAAAATGCAATGAACATAATCAGATACATAGTCATATAAGCAAAGAGTCAGACTTCTGGAGAGAATTAATACAAGTGTATGTGAATTTATATGTATACACATTCATATATATTAATATACATACAAATAATATTTCTGTTGTGTGTGCATGATTTTTAAGGGGAGACAGTAAGAGTCTGCATCCTTTTTGAGCCACTCAATGCTGTACAGACAAAAAGAAAAATAAGAAAAAAATGGTACAGCTGGATCTCTAATATAATTTCAATTTATCAAGGCACAGTCTTCAGAAATAACTCTGTTGCTATTTTAATTGAAGCTTAATTAATTGTGAAGGTACTATAAGTATGATTTATTTAATAAATAAGATTCTTCTACTTAGTAACAGTATTTAATAAATATTGTTAGATCAAACCACCTACAGAAAATGAAATGGAAAAAAAAAAGGTTAAAACAGGAGAGAGTACATTTACAGTGTTACTTTTTAAGCACACTAGGAAGCAAGTCCTGTTTCTGATGGCTACTGTGGATTATGTATTGCTTTTTGTGCATGGATTTTGACAATCTATTCTGTATCAGCCTTCCCAACTAAGGCCACTATTTGGTCCATTACAGATCAGAGCAAAGGTATGCTTATCATTTAGGCTATATAAATGAACAAATGAAGACAGAATAAAAAAATAAAGAAACTTTACAATACAGATGTATTCAGTAGTATCTTGTATTTTTCTCTTGTATATTTTTTATAATCACATCTTCCATACAGCTCCCAAGATATCATTAAGAGATCTTGCTTAATTACAAGCTAGATTGAATATCATTAACAACAATAGACATTAGCTTTTTAGAAACTTATTTTGTATGCAACAGAAAAATTTAGCTTAGCTAGTTATAAAGTAGTTTGTAACACTATATAATTAGTCTAGTTCCTTTTGGTTTATTATCTAACACTAGTTAAATCTATGTTAGTAGTTAAAAATTACTCTATGAGCAGTGGAATTCACAACACCTGGATCCTTAATCCTATGTGTCTAAAAAACCAACAACTGCCTGATTCCCTGTCACTGCCTCCCAGCTGCTGGTGGTGCCCCTTGTGCCCTTCCATGCTGTGTACCTGCAGAAAGCTGCAGGGGAAGCCTAAATGCAGGCTGCTCTGGCTGGTGCCCGCAGCATGACTTCACACCTGGACAGAGACACAGCTTATAAAACTGGGAGGAAGAAGAGCTGGATTCCTAACTCAATTTCTATCTAATTATAGTGATACATCTCCAGCTTGATCTTATCTTTCTCTCCTGCCAATTATAAATTTTAATCAGTGTCCTTTTATTCCTCTTCTTGGATGACCAGGTCATTGTATGGGGACTTTAACTATGTAGGCTGCAATCCACCAAGTGCCTGCATGTACAGAAGAGTGTTTGAGGTGAAACAACTCCTGCATCATGTTAGACACTTCCATAAATGCATTTTAGACAAAAGCTTTAGAAAGCTAGTTTCTTGTAGGCACTGAAGAGAAAAATAATCATGAAAGCAGACTGATTTTACAATTTCAACATATAGTTTTTAAAATTATACTAATTTTTAAATAGAAATCATAAAGTTTAAAATAGAAAAAGAAATATAAAATCTAAATAAAGGTAAACCATTATTTTTAAAAAGTTTGCTCTAATATTCTATTATTTAAATCTAATTATATTTCAAAATGGAAATGTTTTGAAATGGTAAAAATTTTTTGCAAATCTGTTGACTCCTGTTAGACTAGAGGAAAAACAAAAGTATTGTAAAGCTGGACTGATATCTTTTAATTAAAAAAAAATAGTTGTATAACTGAGTAGGCAATGAAACTCATGTGGAAGACAGTTTCCTGTTGGGTTATAGAAGATAGTACAGTCTGTACCCTTTTCCAACGGGGATGCCCAAGGAGGGATTACGGTACATTTGGTCAGTTCTGAGTTTGAACTAGGTTCTAGAGATGAAACCCTACGAACTAATCTGTTGAGCTACAATGTCCACTGCTATGCTGGTTTATAGAAATCCTATTAGCTGTGTGACTGAGGGGTCAAAAGATAAGATAGCAGACAGCTGGAAATGCTGCATCAGACAAACATTTTAGACAAGAGAATTATTTCTTAGCTGTGTTGTGCTTAACCATGTATTATGCATCTAGGAAGTATTGGTGACTGAAGGGTAACAAATTCTTCTTGCATTGCTAGTCATTATTTTTTGTAATTTTTTTCAGGGTTTATAGTGCATCTATGCTACCTCCTGGGCCATCTTATATACGATGACCTAGCATTCATTTTGTCTTCAGTCAGACATTACGTAACATGTGTTGTACCATATATAATAAGCAACTTTAATAAATAAGATTCAACAGATTTTATACTTATTTTTATTCTATTGAGGGGTTCTTGCTGTCTTGAAATCCACTCAGCATATGCTTTACCCAGCTGTTGTAAATGACCTGGTCAAAAGTCCACTGAAAAACCTCAAAAGATTCCTTATTATGCCACTAAGTTTTGAATTAATTTCCCTTCAGAAATCAGTATTGTTACTGTAATTCAAGTTTTAAAAGAATAATGTAAGAAGATCTTGAAATTTCAGACATAAGTGTCATTTCCTATGTCATTCTACTGCAAAGAAATCAGTGCTCCTTTCACACAAGGCAGAAGTTGGGGGTCACAAGCTGTCAATTATAGTCAGGGCAGATTTGGGTCTGATTGACATTTGAACTTTGCAACAATACATCCATCACAGAAAAAAATCTTAAAAATTCAAATTCTGAAGAAAGGTTAATATTGCTTGTTCAGAAAAAAGATAAATCTTGATTTACAAAACCACATTTTACTTAGTCTTTCAATATATTTCATTTATGATTATTATAATAAACAAACATGAAGTTATAAATATGAGTTTGTAGTGAACTTAAAAACACTGATCAATATCTGAAGTTTCCAATCTAAGAGAGTCAAACTGCAGAAATTATTAATCAAAGTTACCTAGATAAGGAGCAAAATGACTTGATTATGAAATATTAATCTTAATCAATTTAAATGTGAACAAATACTGAATTCCCATAAAACCAAAACTCTAACCCTATCTGGGTTCTGAATTCCAAAGAACTGGAAACACTGGAAGTCCACAGTGTGCTCTTCAAATACAACGTTAAGAATAAGCAGTGAATCTACAAAGCACTGAAGAAGAAATAATTAAAAAGAATTTAAAAGCATTGCAGAAAAAAAATGAAATAAACAAAATCCTAATAATCTGGATTTTGCAACAGGAATGAAACTATAAATGAAAGGGTTTTTTGATTGGTTATAAAATGAAAGAGAGCAAGGAACTGAGTACTTAGAAAACACAGCAGAAGTAATGGTAATCTTGGTTTGACTTAAATACAGAGTAATTGAGAATATATAAAGACAGAACCAGAGGGAGTCACCTAAGTTACTGAAATCAGTCCCCTTCGATCCCAGTAAAGACAAGTAGTAAATACTTCTTTCAAGATGTTCCACAGAACACATACCTTGCATTCACTAATGCTTTGCAGCTACACATCGTTTTCTGTAACTTAAAACAAAGTTGAGACAAAGTTAAAAGCTAACAGCTGAAACTACTATATGGCAGAGCACAAAAAAATAATCAAGAGCATCCCTGCAGTATGATAGGATTGGGCAAATCCCAGACAATCATAGAAAATGTAATCCCCATCTAGATAGGAAGACAACATTCCACCCATGTTCCCTTTCAATCTCTGCCTGCTTGTTATCAGTCTGACCTGGAGAAATGTTTCTACCTGATTTCAAATGCCTAACTCAGTTTGAGTTTTAGACACACCAACCAGAGACTAGATAATGCATCCAGATGTAAGAGGAGCATAGATGTACTGCCACATAGTACTACTGAAGATAGGGAGATTAATGCAAAATTGTGAATTTGATAAGATGTTAAAAAGGGAAATATCTACATTACATATTGAAGATGGATGGACAGAAGGAGCCTCAAAGGTGAAGGACCTGAAAGACTGAGCTTGGGGACCTAAGCAGAAGAAAAAGAACTGAGCATGTTCATGAAATTCATAGATTATGCAGACTCAGAAATATTACCAGAACTAATGTATCTTTGTGTCTGTGCTGTCAATCTGCTGTACCCCCAGTGTCACTTCATGGTCTTGATCCTGCTTGCATGTAAGAACATAAGTATTAGTCCATTTCCTACCCAGAATAAGGTATTTTGTGGTAGGTTCTACTCCAGTTTAGATGGACTGTACCACACTTGGCCACAGTAGAATCTCAGGAGGTCAGTGCTTGCAAATGCTCAGGATTCCCAGCACAAATCTGACAGCAGGGGGCTGTGATACAGCCCTCTCATTATGCCAGGCACTTTGCATAGAAAAAAAACATACAAGCTTGGTTTGTTTTTTTTTTCTCAAAGGTTCAGGCATATTAAGCAGACCCATGCTATGGTGCAACCAGTCTGCTTCAAGGGGTATTAGTTTTCAGAAGGGTGGACACAAGACAGTTTGCAGAAACTTCCCTGAAACCAATCTCATTTCACTGTGCAAAAGCAAAACTAATATAAAGAAATAAAACTTTTGTTTTTAAATTGAAGTAAATTAAAAGTGGCAAGGTGTAATAATGTATAATTTGGTATTTTATGTTAATTATAAGAAATCTGGCTGGAGTTTGGGATTTATTAGCTAAAGTTAATGGAGATTAGCTCATTGCAAGGTGAATAGAATCTGCCCAGGTGTAACGTGGGCAACTACTAGAAAGGACTATTGTGAATTTAGGATAAATTGAGTATGCAGCAATACACTAGTAACACGTCATTTTGGATTTCAAGGTTTAGGCCTACGGAATTGTTTTGCTGGAGTACTTGTAATCTGTGAGAATCATGTATTTTTATTATTTCTGTGAAAATCAGTAAAAAATAAAAAAAATCATGTTTTACCAACTCTGTAGGCAGTTACCATACAAATTCCCATTAGTACTAATGACACATCAGTAGCTTAGAATCACAGACTGGTTTGGGCTGCAAGGGAACTTTAAAGATCATCTAGTGAAGCCCCCGATCAGGACTTTCACTTACCAGGTTGCCCAAAGCTCTGTCCAACCTGACTTTCAGTACATGTCGGGGCAGCCACAACTTCTCTGGAAAACCTGTATCAGTGTCTCATCACCCTCATCATAAAAAATGTCTTCATCATACCTAATCTGAATGCAAAGTGTCCTTTTATTAGAGAATGTCCCATAAATTAATGTAATATTCATTTTTTTATGGCCTGCAAAGGATTTTCAGACAGCATCTATCAGTAAAACCCCATGATTTCTAGTGTCAGGTGATACACATTTTCATTTTTTTTCCTCTTCTCTAGTAATAGCATCCTGAAAATCATAACCTCTTTTAGTGGGCATAAAAGAATCAAATAAACTCTGTATACTCTAAATATGATTTCATTATTTTTATTTGCAGTAAGTGACAAACCATGTATTGATACAGGAATCACTGAAGGATTTCCCTTAGGATATGAGACTTTTTTCCCACCCCAGACTATTACACTTTATTTTCTTGACCCATTAATTTAATTTTCCTCCTTAAGTGCTTTTAAAGAATTTTAGTGTTGCACTGCACCAGTCACTTGCCTGGAAAATGCTTTCAGAACTGAGACTCTAATAGAATTTCTTATCTTTAAATATGTATTTTGCTTTATTGGTGGAGTTATACTTAATCCTTGCTATGAAAGACTATAACTATCACCTTGTGCAATACAGTGTGTGTGTGTTATACCTACCCCTCCAGGAAAGTGAGAAGTACAACAGACATGTAGTGCAGTCAGCAAAGCTGTCTTGGGGAAGACAATAACTGTCTAGTCTAGATGGTAACATTTTTAGACACTACTAGCACACCTGGTTTTTTACACTGTGTTATGCTTCCCTAGAAATAACTGCAGAAAATTTTATATTGCTCATTAAATATTTTTCAGTATGAAGATGTTCTTGGCATTTTCATATTGTTCTCAGACACTGTTCTAGGTTACATCTCCCCTTTCAACTCTGTGGCTTAAAAAACATGATAGAAAACTAGTTCATCAGTTAAGAAAAGTAGTAGAGAGTCCCGTGGTTCACTGCCAGTTGACAATGTAGCTGGGACAATTTGAAGCTGTTTCAGGATGGGGGAAGCAGTCTTCTCAAGTTAGTATGAAAAAAATACGGTGTTTGGACCTCAGCTGTAATTTTCCTGTAGCCTGTGACTGCATGGTGCCTTCTTTAGAAAATCCTCTACGAAACAGTGGATAGTGATGCAGTTTAGAAGGGGCACAACAAAGTCATCTCTCACCTGAAGTACTCATTTTGGAAAGCTTCTACACTAGTAAAATTCTGAAATCTAGTGATATGAAACTGGATTTTTTTTCTTTAAACTACAAATTTCAGTGAGTTTAATAATGGTAGAAAACTTTTCCTGGTACCTCACAGTAACTTGCTGTAAATCAGTATAAACTCTATTACTTACAATGCATCATTATGCTGTGGTAATTGGCAACTAGAATTTGTGCTTGCACAGAGAGAAAACCTATGAAAAAGAGCCCCTTCCCCCCAAAATAGTCACCAGTTAGGAGTTGTAAGCCTGAGAGAGACATCTGGAAAACCACAGGAAAAATCTACTTGCTGGTCAGGAAAATAATCTGGTATTAGGATTCAGAATTCATATAACAGAAAATATAAATAGTTGCAGTTACTGCAGATTACTCATTTGATAAAATACAGATACCTTGTAAACATAGAAGACTGAAATAAAAGGATTAATTTAGCCTAACACCTCCTATATGATGAGTTATCCACAAGATGTACACTACTATGCACATTCTTAAGAATATATATATACACATAAATATATAGACATTCTGACACATGTGCATACATAGATCTTCTTGCTCTCCACTTTCATCTCCTTTCATCCATCTCTCTCATCACAGATGCACACACACAGACCAAATGAAATAATTCTCACTGCTTGAGTTGGCTACAGTCTTGAGTTCAAACTAGTGATTTCTTTTTTCTTCTGTGTTCACATCTATATTTTTTCTCTACAGGATTTAAAGCTTGAGAAGCATGAAAGATAGAATGAAAATAAATTTGAATTCTATATTACAATAAATGGGAATATCAAAAGATTCGTTCACAGCTGTGTGACTGTTGGCATTTGTAAAGAGTCAAAGAATCCTGGAATATAAAAAGGCAGAAACACTGTTGGTTTTTCAATCAAGTGAAAGGAGAAAAAGGAAAAGAAAAAATCTATAGGAACAGCAAGAAGGTCTAGGGGTGGGTGACAGGTAAAACCTATTTCCTTAATTCAAACAGTCATTTCTAGAATCACTTGAGCAGGGGGTTGATATGAAAGATTGACATATTCAGTTCTACTCTTTAAACTGTGGTTTGCATTTTTCCAGCAGTGTAAGGAAGATGAAAGATGTCCTTCCTTATTCCTTACTTAATTGAAGTGTCTATTTAGGATGACATTTAATAAAAAGTGATACAATTTTTGTGTAGTTATTATTTGTATTACCAGCGCATCCAGGATTTCTAGTCATAAACCAGAACCTCGCTGTGATAGCGATTCAGGTGCTGAGAAATTACTCTGTGTGCCTGTAAGCATGTGCCACATTCTGCAATACTAATAGGCAGAATGGGACCAGACTTCTTTAATCCCCCCAGTAAATTCCTCTCTGCTGTTCAAAAAGTGTAGAAAAAAAAATTAAAAATCATCCACTGCTACAAAGTTTCTAGCTTAAGAGGAATAAAAACAGAACACAATGATTTAGTGAGTTGATACTGTTTAGTTTGCCTTATCAGCAACCTGGCAAGTATTCACATCAAGTACTCTTCTGAGAACAAATGTTGAATAATATCAAATACCATTTTGGATGCAAAAGGAAATAACTTTTCACTACATTCTCCTGACATACTCTAAAAGAGACAAAGTTCTTAGTGAATTATAAGGGAACATGCTCACAAAAGGGTGATGCTTGTGCGCTATTTTATATTCTCCCATTGTCTGATCCTTTCCATTTCCCTACCTCTTGTAATCCTCTAGTCATCCTCTCTTTACATGCATTCACCAGCTTCCAGGCTGACACCAATTACAATACCTTGTCTTGAATGTGTTCCTGAGCAAATCTATACTAAATGTAGGCCCTCTTGCCTGTGTCCCTAAATAATTACTACTCTGAAGTTTTCAACAGGACCTGTAGTTACTTATATACTTACCATAAATTGAAAAAAAAAAAAAAGGGTATCTCCAAATATCTCCAGATATTTGTAGATCCTGATCATAACTGTTACAAAAACTTCCATTTTGATTTAGTCTGTTACCTGTAAAAGAATAAAGGAGGTACAAGACCGTTTGGATCTCCTGTATCAGAGATAAACAAGATGCTTGTTTGTTTTAGTAATTCATCCTGATTGTAGCTAAATTATTAGCTTGGCTTCCGTAGTCTTATACAAATATGTATATAAAAACATACAGAAACTAACAACCACCTCAGTGACTTGGTTTATATACAACAGTTTCTATTAGACAAACTTTAAACCAAAAGTACCAGAGCTCAATCTGAAAGCAAGATATATCCAATGTTCTTTTATATGGCAGATGGTGATTTAAAATATACAAAACCCTATAAATAATACTAAAGTCTTTCTTGAGAGTTTTTTATATGTTTCAGGCTGGCACAGCTGGAGGAAACGTTAGTCCTTTGAAGTCTGCCAGGTATTTGTTAAAACCGTTTACTTGTTAGTTTATATCTACCTTTAAATAGGTTGGCTATGAAATTTTTTTCTCCATGCTTCTTATTTGCTGGCTCTTAGGCAGCTATACAATGTCAGAAAGACATTGACACAAGCAATTGTATTTTCTGGGGAAACACTGTATAAAAATTACTTACGGATGCAAGTGAGCAGATCTTTACAAATCTCAGAATTCAGCCATTTTGGTGTGGTCTTCTGTCTGCTGAAGTGCTTTTAAGCCAGCAGAATGTCAGTAGCTCACAAAAAATATTTTTATTGTCGTGCAGAAGTGGTATTTTTTGTGTCTATGTCATATAAAAATGTATCATATGGAAATAGCATAGTTACTAAAATATAAAAGTAAATGTCAATTGGAAGAGAGTATTTGATCTGAAACTTTTGTGGACAGTTTGCCCTTTGGATAAGCAGCTACTGTAATTATGAAAAAACAGAAAATGTGCTACATTTACTTTGCTTTTTCTGCACAGACCAGTATAATGGTTTCCAGCAGGGTAAGCTGACTGTGTTTGATCCCAAAACTAAATGCAGATAAATGCAGTTGAGCTATGGAATAGTAGCATCCTTATAGCTTAAGCTTACGTATGGTAAATATGTCATTTAAGCAGTTACCTCAGTTTAAATAACACATCCCAGATATTAGATAATATTTATATTATTACTAAACTGCATTGTTATATTAGATAATAATGAGAACATTTTTTAAAATAAGATTTTAAGGAATTTTCCTATCCTAACCATAACAATTGTACTAGTGAAAAATGAACATATATATATGTGTGTGTACACATATGTATCAGAATAAAGAAAACATCCTGTCTGCTATCCACCAAGAAATTAATCTGTGCCCCTTACACTGGAATGGCCAAGAGCAAAAGTACTGATGTGCACCATAGGTTTTGTTTGACTTCCACTGACTTCTGTGTAGCACATCTTGACAAGATGCAAAAAGAAAAAAAAACAAACGAACAACAACTTATCTAGGCAATCTGCAATAAATAAATAGGTATGAATAATGAGAAAGTAGAAGGTCAGAGGCTGAGCTTTTGACAGTCTAAGGCACATATCTAGTTATTGGAATCCCAACCTTTGACATCACACAGTAAGCTGGTTTTGTATTCTTGAAATAATGCTTTCAAAAAACTTGCAGGTGCTTTTCATATAAGAAATAAAATAGGACCACATTAAAAAAAATCTTTGCAGTAAACCCTCAGAATTGTTTTCTATTTTTTATTTTATATTCCGCTTTTGAAGACTTACTTAAAGTCTAAATCCTGAATCAGTTTTTAGGAAACTGGCTACATCAAACTAAGCTGCTCTCAGTGGGCACATCATTTGAAGCTAGTAATGCCAGAAGAGAAGCTGCCTTTTTAGAAAAGCTTTCATTTTTGCTAACTGAATTTTTTCCCTTGACCAACTCTAAGCAGTAAACTCTTTAAACTTGTATTTAGCTCCAGAGAAAGGGAATTTATTCTTTTCTTTGCAATAACCTTACAAATCATATAAAACAACGCTGACACTTCTATCACAACGTGTTGTCCTCAGTAATGGCTCAGGAGAACATTAAAATACTGTGAAAATTCACCTGGAATTAATTTCTATCCCTTGTCAAAGTATGGGCTCAGGGCAGGAAATTTAAAGCTGATTTATTCTCCCTCTCCCATAGGAATTACACTCATCAGTGTGTGACTAGGTACCTTGTCAGTTAAATACCCAAACTTTATATGCTCCACAGCAACAGGCATCTCAAGCTCAGTATCCCTCTCTTTGTGGGTTTTTATAAAGATAATAAATTTGAAATAGATTAGAAATCAAAAATATATGTCTGAAACAATGAAGCAATCATAGAACTTCATAACAGCACAAACTAACTCTGAAGATTTTTGTCCACAGAATTAAAAAAAGTTTTAAAAATCTCAAATGCTATTCATTAGCAATTCAGCACTCAGCAAGCAGGCAGTAAGTTTGCCCTCAGTAGCTCTGGTGTAACTCTTTACGACCATTGTCAGCACTATTAACTGCTTCTGCAGTCTATGCATACCCTTTGCTAATGCTGATGTCACTGTGAGCAAGAGAGGCACAAATACCTATAGCTCAGGTTCCCGAGTTCCACGTGGATAATGCATACAATCATATCCAGGGAATGTTTCTAATCGTTATACATAAATCAGTGTATTTGTTCACACTTGTGAGAAACTGCTAATAAGACAAGGATTGCTTTAACACAGTGTTTTAGAAGGAAATAAGTAGTCCAGGGAGAATATTTAGCCTTGTGCTTCAGTATTATCCGTGTTTTATGACACAGTGTATTTGTGGTGAGTGTACAGTGATATCCTAATGCTTTTTGTGCTGATTTAATCCACGCTATATTACATTTGTGACAAAAAGCAGCAGTATTTTTGCCCCTGCAGGGCTGGTAGAACTTCCTAGTAATAGTGCTATTCTAATACTGAATAACTGATCTTTAGTATTATCCCTTTAACTAGGGGATAAATTTCATAATACAACTCTGAGGATAGCAATGAACTTTTAATAGGAGACTAAATAGTCCTCTGTAAATTTTCCTATTGTTATTTTCCTCCTGTTGGTTAGAAACAACATAACAAAAATATATTCCAAGGCATAAAGCTCGAGAAGTTTGACCACATAGCAACTGATTACATAACTTGTGAAATTTTACACTGGTCTTATCATTCTTCACTGTCACATATTTTGATTTTGTGATTTCTCAATTCCAGAAAAAATAAATAATGAAAATGTCACCCTGTAAATTCAGATTTCTTTTTTCTTTCCTTAAACTTACTATAGAGCTTTTAAGTAATTACACTTTTGTGACATTTTCAGGAAACCAGGCTGACAGTTACATATAATCAGTATTCATTTAAAATAACAATTGTCTTCAAAATTATCCTAGATTTCTGTTATGTCTTTCAGTTCAACATGAGTTGTAAATATTATTAATATGATGTTTCAAACTGAGATTTAAACTAATTGGTTTGCAAACTCTTCTAAGTACTGCTCTGCTGCATTAAAGGATCATTAAACCTGCCTTCAAAATGCAACCACGGCTTAGTGAAACAGGAACAATAAACATCAGATAAAAAAACGTAGAACCTTGTTTAGACAGAACTGCAGGAAAGTTCTGTAGGCAATGTAGCCTTAAAGACAGGATTACAGACCACATTAGCCTGTCTGTGAGAAGCACCTTGCGAAGCAGGTAACAGGGAGTATGGCTGTTACAAGGGCTACCTGCCAAGATGCCCTGAGGCAGGGCATTCTGGCAGTAACTGACACGAAAGGCTGAAAAACACTCTTGTGTTTTGTTAGTTTGTTTATAACATATTAATGGATTCAAGGGAAAGAGCCTTATTGCAACTGCAGCTACTAAATTCTGATATTTTGTTTAAGTTTCTGACAAAACTAGTAGGAAATAAACTTCAATGTGGTATAACTCTTACTTGGAGTCTGACAAAAGTACTTGGAGAGTAGTGGTGGTCCATAGTCTCAGTACTAACAGATGGGGACAACCACAAGAAGTGTCATAACTCTTAAAATTTCACAGTTTTCTTAAGAAATTAGTATTTACCAGACAAAATTCCTGAATTTAGAGGACACAGCTTATTAATAATCCTTGCAGTTATATGCAGCAAAGTTGGGATTTGTGTTTAAGCTATTATTGATGTACATAATTACCTTAAATCAAATACAGATCTCTTTAGGAAGAGTAGAGGTGAACATGGAATAAAACTGGACTGTACAACATTGATGGTTAGTCCTCCAGTAACAGACATGTCATTTGACTGGTTTAATAGCATAAATACTCCTCTGTACTCAGTAATGTTTCTTGATACATGAAGTTTAGAGTTCTGTGACTAATACTACCATTAGCTAGATTTAGGATTCCTGATTATTTGGGACTATACACAAATTGCTTTGTAGCAGTTGAGTTGCAATATTAATGCAGCAAATGATCATTGAAATGCACAACAGCAGCAAAATGCAAACGCAGCCATTTGTTTTCCAGCCAATCTGATATAAGTGTAATTCATATTACTGTAATGAGGTCTGCTTACTTCCTGTCCTTTTTGAAGGTTCTACACTTTCTCAAGGGCAAAATTGTTTTCTAAATAGAGTCTACATGCATTCAGTCTTTTCTGTTCAAGTACTACAAAGAATGAATTAAAATAGCTCCTATTTACATCTAGATCCCATCCTCATAATATCATCAAGTTATCTAGACTGAGGACTGTACCCTCCTAAATCCAAAAGCATCTCACAAAGTCATGTACTAATTTCTTAAGGGTCAGGAAGATCCTTAAAGTCAGAAAACTATAAAATGCAATTGCAAACCAAGAATAAATAATTACAGTATTGTATGTGAGTATGTAGGCAATGGGATAACAGGTTATGTTACTATTTCAGCAGCACTGATACACCGAGCAAAGTTAGCGCTGAGCGACTGGAGGGCTTGCTGCTTAAAAGGCAAAGAAAGAACAAAATTTCCATATCCCTCCCCCTACCAAAAAAAAAAAAAAGACTAGTGACCAAACTTGTCAAACTACCATCTTTAATGAGTGCTAAACTCGTTTTGTAGAACAAAGTGATGAAAGGAAATAAAAAGAAGCGACTTATGATAATCTAGTCTCTCAAATGTAATGTCTTCCATTCTAATAATGCTTTTTCTGGCAAGTGTTACTTAAGATCTTTTGGTGTCACCTACTGACATTTGCGTATCTCTTGCGTAAAAGCACTTAGGAAATTTGGTACACAGCATCCAGTACATGAAAAGCTGGATCCTCTATAACACATAGCTTTATCTACTGCTTTCAAATTTATTTGCTGGCACTTAATTTGTGTCAGGAAGACACCTATGAAGACACCACAGACACATGCTTACTACTAGTGCAGTGATTTCAGCCTGGCTTAGGCAAAACCAATTCTTTTATCCCTTACTTATCTAGCATCTTGCCAATTAATGACTGGCCAGTGGCCTTTGATTTTCATAGTTCTGTTTTGAGATCCAGTGAGTCTCAATGCTTCTGTACAATGCTGGTCCTGTTCATTCCAACACTGAATCCATTGATGGTCCTTGGAAGTAGTCAAAAAGCACTCTCAAGGCCATAATGAAGCTATGATTAGCAGTAATTCTTCAGTTCAAATGCAGTACTTCCATCCAGTTTTTGGCACCCGAGTGATCACATACTTTCAACAGTGAAAAGAAGTCTTCCTCTTCTTTCCATAGTATTTTAAAGGTCTCATATAGTATGATTTTTAAGTATATCAACAGGTTGGTCACAACAATCTGCAACTGTATTCACATCTTCCAATCTATGTTTTTACATGCCTATTCAGACAAAAGGAAACAAAAGCTTCTCTACTACTGTTATGTGTTCTTCTTTAGTATATATCATATTTGCTATTAGTTAGCTGCTATTAAAATCACTTAGCATTATTCATCATAGAACTATGACTGGTATGTTACATGTATATCACAACATACTGTCTCAGCTATTTGTTCTTTTGATACAAGGTATGATTAAAAAAATAAATTAGAAATCAACATTAGCAAGTAATCATGCAGATTCGAACAAATGCTCTAATTTCCCAGATCATTCATATATTTAGACTCATAACACCCACCTCTTTCTATAGCAAGGAAAGTTTTTCATCAAAGCCTAGTAAAGAAACTCTCCTACTGCTTCTATCTCTACAGTCATTTTCCCTTTTGGAAAGCTTTCTGTTTTCTCTGTCTGATATTTCTTCCCCTTTTTTTTTAATTTAATAACATCATTTTACAGTAGCATTGTATATGCTTATGCACTAAAAGTAACTAAATAAAGACCACTTGAAAAAATAGGTTTTGCTGTGCAAAACACAAATGTGCTACACAATTGAAGTAGCAGTAAAAAGCACAAATTCTCTTTCACCCACATATATGTATGGGAACACACACATGTATATAGGCCGTTATGATGACTCAGAAAATTTTGACTCTTGAATGAGACAGTTTTTTACATATCCTCCATTTCCATATGTCTGTTTTCACTCCATATTTACCAGATGTCACAACTTCACTTTTATTCATGCATCACGAAACAGATTCAATGCTGTTCTTTTCTATAATCCTAAAACAGATTTAAGGATGACAGGTGCAAAAGTAATTTTAGTAATCCCTTCATTACCTACATTCTTGTCACCTTAGAAAGTGGTAGAAGAATGTTTAAAGTTTTGTCCCAGCTAAAATCCTTTGGAAAACTTTCATCCCTGCTGCTAATATATTGGCTTAATCAGTTTTATTTCCATCAAGCTAAATTAAGCCTCCTGCTCTTGAAGTGGAGTAACACTGGAACAGTTCCTTTAATTTCATTTTTGCTGTCTGAGAGCAACAGAAATGCCATTGTAATCCATCCAGAAGCCACTGACTTATTTCTAACGGCAGTCCTAGCTGAAAGCAGAAAATGCCCTTCCACAACACAGAGTTTGCTCTCTGAACTGAGCATGTGCTGGCCATGCCATGAAGAAATAAGAAAAAACTTGTGGTTCTTATTTTTTTTTTATTTAAACACAGATATATACTATATTAAATGTGAATGTGGCATTTCATGATGTTTCACATCAGAGGTGCAATATAAACACGATACACAATGTTGTCAAGCAACTAGCCTCATTACAGAGGCAAGAGATCCTCTGACAAAATATCCTCCAAAGGACAGACAAATGTAGCCATTTCTATGTGACTCATCAAAAGTAGTACATTTCTTTATTCAGAAGTAGCTTGCTTTGCCTAATATTTAATTTTCTCTGCATATCAAAAAGTTAATAATTCTATCATGATTACTATTAATGGCAGGACTAGTAAGGAAAAATAGACCTTATCTTCTCATCAGCTATTTCCTTAATAGAATCAGCAGGCAATTAGATCAATGGTTGCCACCTCCAGCAGAAGATATCCATTTCCTGACCTTCCCTTTTCCTGTCTTTAAGAATTTGAAGAAGTATTTCCTTCTCTTTTTTTCCACTCTTTCTCACCTTACTCTCTGCATCACAAACAGTCTTTTCTGATATTAACAAAGCAGAGCACTCCTCCACCCAGGTCTTTCCTTTTGTCCCAAGAAGAAAAAACTCCTTATTGCTGCTCTGTGCTTTGTGGATTTCTTTAATATGATGTGCAGTTCGGAATACTTTCAATCCTGCTTCACAGTACTATAAATAATTTCACAGCATAGAGGCAAAACTGAGCTTTGCCCTGAAACCATAGCCCCTCTCCGAGCCTGCTGCAGGTCCCTATCCACCTGCTGTAAGAAATTTTAAAACATGAAGCCTAAATTATTTTTTTTCAAATGGATGATTATTTGTTTCATCCCTATTAAAACCTACAGTGTGTTTTTCAAGACAACTAACCAGGCTAATAATAGCTAAAGCAAGCAAAAATGAACAGAGAAAGAATAGGGTATTATATTCTATTCATTTGCTTAAAGATGGACTACTTTTTTGAGTAGGAGGAAGAACGTTTACAGAAGCACGGTCTCAGTATGACAGTATATAAATAGCCCTAGCTGAGGAGGTAACAATTGCTTTGCCTCTTCCAACACAGAGCACAGGCAGTAACTAGAATTGAGCTGACTACAGAACTGGAATATTTTGCAGCTTAGATCTCTTCAATAAGGCTAAGCCAGCTGAAAAGATTTCACTGCTGCTCTAACACACAAGCCTTTGATGTTCCCTCATCTTTACATCATAGAAGGAGCTCAAAGGGTTAATTAAAATTTAATGATATCGGCAGTACTTTGAAAAAGTTATGAACTTGGGTGAGATCAATCACTTTCTTGGACTGCCTGACTTCAAAGCAGACATTATGCAAAGGGAAAAAAAAAATCTCTCATTCTGCATTGAATTCATAAGCAAGGATTTCCTCATTAGCGGTCTGTGCACGGAAGAGATTCCAAGTTCAAACTGGAAAGAGGTGAGGTGCCAAAAAAATGGTTAATCGGAATTTCTTGCCTTTGATGCTGATCACATGTTGAATGAATGCATCACTATAAGCAAGGGACACTCGAACAGTCCCAAAATAGGAAGACAGGGATTAAGAGATGAGAAATTTATTTCAAACTCAAAACTTGTTTGCAGAGATCTGTCTGAAACCTCATTAGCTTGTTTATTCACTCTCAGTGTCATTCAGTAATATGTCAACTGAAATAACAAAAGTAAACTTTTAAAAAATGCACACATTTCTGTTTTGCATCTGTATTTTTATTCATTTACTATCTATATTTTAATTGCCCTGACAGCTTTCACTTTCTGCAGTTTGTCTTGTTCTGAGCCAAAGGTCTTACTATATTTTCAAAGACAAATACAAACCAGATGACAAAATTAGGAAAATCCTCTGTAAGAGATCAAAGTTTACCAGTGACTAGTTAGATTTATCATGAAGATGAAGAAAAAATTATTTTAATGCTCTCAATATTGATGGTGAATTACCATCTCCACGCAGAAACGGAGTGGGAGCCTGATTCAGCACAAACGTTCCTCCAATTTCAACACAAACCTACTGTAAATATGCCCTGTGGTATGAATATTCCTGGAGATGGGTTTGAGGCCATTCCAAGGAATCTCACCTTGTAATGCTGATTAAGGGTTCCAGAAGTGCTCCACAAAACTGAGACAGACAAAGTCAACATTGTTTAAAAGGTAGGGGTTTACATTTTCAGTTCATCCAAAAACGTGCCCACACAAGGCAGGTCATGTGAGTTCCAACACACATGCTTTCAGGAAGGCCTACTACAACACCATTTTTATTCTTCATGTATCCCCAGTATTTGTCTAAATGAAATGGAATCCTTAATACCTCTTTATCACACCAGTGATCTTGAAGCTTTGTAGAGTCCTAACCTAACCTTATTCATTACAACCAAAGATTTTCCAGACTCCCATTACTACAAATATCCTAAATGTACCCATGTTGTTTACTCTTAAACTTTTACTACCTGATAGTAAAAATCTTATTTCCAAGATAACTATGTTAGGCACAAAGAGTTGAAAGAAGACAGTCCAGTTCTGGTGATTCAAGTACAGGACTTCCTCATCCCACAGGCTGTTGTCATAATAACTCTATTAATGATAATGGACAACTAGTGTGCTGCAGTGACATGTGCCATATGACTGCTTTCACTTCAGTCATGTTTACTCAAAACCCCACAGAGGTATTGTTTGAGGCAACAAAGTTTAGAAAACAGTTAATGCCAGCTGGCTGGTAATCTCTGTTTCTTGGTCAAGACATTATGTTCTGTGCTTTCTGTTATCTGCTGTTTGTGAGGCTTTTTGTTTGGGTGGTTTGGATTTTTTTAAACCTTAGGACCACAGGAATAACATTAAAGATTTAATGACAAGGATTGCCATTAGGAGCTAACTGATGCTTAGTTAAAAACCAACCAATTACACAAACTAAATCCCATACCCTTTCTATGTGAAAATCTACATTAAAAAAGAAATCCTGTTTTCCTTTTTTATTTTTTTTGGGGGGTGGGGGAGGGGTGGAGGGTGTCTGTGAGGAGAGGAGGACCACCCAGGAGGATGTTAATAATACCTGGGTGATAATTAGCAATTAAAACATAACTTTTAGCACTCCATAGAGATTACCCCTTTCTATAAGATACCTTCATTTCTAATGAGTTTGTAAGCAGCACAGAATGCAGTTCACCAGTGGCTGCACAAAATTTCCCATATTTTGTTTATTACAAATGCATTGGTGATAGATTCTAAATAATCCACAACAGTGTCTAATACTTTTAACAAGAACATGTATATTTGTATGAAAATAATAATGAAATAATATCTCTTAACTTTTTTTCCTGCCTACATCTTGTTTTCTATATATTTTTCCTCTGAGATCCATCCATCTTCATGGAAGGAGAATATGTATCTTGACCGGAATCTTCTCTGGTTTCTGAAGTACTTTTCCACATAGCATTCAGTGCACTAAACCTGACACAAAATCCCAGGCTTAAATATCTCCTGGGCTTCTTTAATTGGCCTTACTTACCAACCTATTTTAAGAAAGACAAAAAATGAATCAATTTTCATGTTGTTTTCCACCTGTTTTAGAAGTGATGGAATTAGAATTAATAGGTAAAATCCTGGATACTTCTCAGGCTGAATATGAATTTGGAATCTTTTCAACCTAAGAGTTTACTATTGTTTTCATATAATCAAGATTCATAATTTTGAAAATCATCTTTTATAGTATTCCAATGGACAATTCAGCTGTTAGACAGTAATCCATAAACTTCTCACACTTCCTGCATAGAAATCACATCTGAAAGAATCTTTATCAGACCAGTCAAATCCTGCTGCCACTCTGTGAAGAGCATACTGCTCATGTCCTACTTATATTTTAGATATCATCAAAATAAATTAGTTGCTTTCTTTTGAAGCTTTGGTCTTTTGAAGGCTTAGTGCTGGTTCTGTCTTGCAGTTCTTAGTAAAAACCTCACATGATATTAGGATGCCCAGTTATCATGTTCCTGTTTTATACCATTATCCCCTGTCAGTCTTCATTTGTTGTACTTAAGGAAAAGAGCTTGGATTCATCTGTTGCAGTTAAACCTCTCATATTATTAAAGGTTTCCTGATACATGAAACATATCACATCAAATTATTGATTCTAAGCGCAATGAATTGCATTTATGATAGTCATAAAATGGAGGCAGAGAGCGGGAATCATCAGCTAAACACATTTAACTCTTGAAACTAATGGCATTATGGTAACATATCTACTAAAAATAGGTATGTCAGTATTTTTTTAGCTTTCCTTATTTCAAGTCTGCTCCACCCTTGTTTTGAATATGCACGTAGAGATGAATAAAATATATCCAAATAGCTTTAAAGTCTGATAATCCCCCTAGTCATAAACTGACATGAACTTCTCTTGCTGTCATTCAAATGACCAATTCTGTAATAAAAACCTGCATAATAATAATGAGCATCTAAGCCTTTCTATAAAAGGGTCACAGAGAAACATCTAGTAATAGTGTAAGAGAAGTCTTGTTAACATATTTCTGGTCTGACTACAACATTCATACTACAGCAGATTTCAGGCAGTATATGTTTTCATATATATTTATTATTGTTTTCCATAAGCCATCACTGAGAAGCTATCCAAGACATTCATTTAACCACAAATTAGATAGTCCTACTGCCCTCAGCATAATTACAGGCTTCCCATGAAGCATCTATTGCTTCATCCAATGCTTAAAATACATCTCTGTTTTTAAAGATGCCCTTTCATTGAATAGCTTCTGTTTGAAAACTCCATTGTTTTTCTGTGTCCTACTACAGACATACCTTTTCATTAACCCTTCTCAGAAAGAGCAGCTGGGATGTTGGGCAGACACTACAGGAAACAAGTAAAAAGGTTTTGCACAGAAAATGCCTTACCCCTGTAAGGTTTAGTGATACTTCTTGGAATGTGGTCTGCTTCCTTCGAGATCTTCCCCAGACCGCTGTGCTTTGGGGGCTTGAGCCATTCACAGGGCACCAAGCAGGAGGAAAAACATGGACATCTTATTTAGCCATAGTAAGATACAAGGCTACATCCACGACTGCTCATGGCAATGACTGACTTCCACCTGCTCTACATTTCTTTACCAGCTAATCAGGGACAAGCCCAAATTCTGCCCTCTCCCCCCTCCCATTTTGTGTTTCTGTGATGGTAGCATTTTAATTTGATTTAAATGTTATTTGTCAAGTCATCCTGCAAATCCACATCTTCTGATTGTGAGCTGAAAATCAAGTTGTTTGACAGACAAGTAAATATTTATGGTTTTATCACTTCAGTTGGTTCATGCTGATTTTGGTGGAATAAAGGGATTTGAGCTATCAGTGTAATTCTCACTATGTGATAGCAAATATTTTAATCAACTTTTGGATTTTGAGTTCATGCACCTCCAGTGAAGTGGTTCTGTGGCAAAAAGTTTTATTTTCAGCAATAACTCTTTTATGTGACCCTTTAATGGAGAGAAATTCCATAAAATCTCTTTCTTCTCTTTAGGGTGAAGATCATAGCTGTTATTTTTTGTGGGAAAACAAATTATGTAACAGTGGGGGAGAGCTATCTTTCACTATTGAGAAAACTGGAAAACACAATACAGTAGGGACCAGAAGAGAAATGACAAGACAGCAGCTCATTTTTTCAGACTTTTCTCTCATCTCCTGATAAACTGTTTGGGAAAGTCAGGCAGGTAACTGGGTCCTGTCAGCTCCTTGAGAATGCAAACACATACTAACCCAGGACTGTGTGTGGTGGTTTATACATTCCTGTCAGGTCAAAAGAGAGTTTGAAAACAAACAGTTCTGACCAGCTAAATCAGATTATTTTTTTTTTCAAAATAGGGCATTAAGAAAGCAGTTCCTAGGAAAGCAGATGTATGAGATAGGACAGGAAAAGGAAGTGATGGCTGAGGTTTATCTCCAGTTGGAGGAGGTATGTTCTCCTCTGGAAAATGCCTGGGCTTCTTTTGGGACCAAGGCAGTGGTAATCCTGGGGTGTCACAAACCATTTTTCTATTCCTTGGAGATAACAACTGTTTCTGGCCCCTACTTAAATGGAAAGTAATGGGTGGGACAAAGTGCTTTGGTTTTGTGGCACAAATTTGGCCTTAATGTTGTCAACTTTATGAATCACAACCTCAACACAATCCATCAATTATATTTTTCTGAGACATATATTCAGGTCTATTAATCCTCCCGATCCTTTTAGCATGACTTTTTAAACACATGTATGCAACTATTCTGAAGTCTGTGTTGGACTTGTGATGCCAACAAGGTAACATAAAAACTCAGCAGTGATAAGTATTTTCAAAATTTGATGCCCATGTAATTCTAATTTAGCCTAAAGAAAGATAATTATCCTCATGGTTCTTAAACATTACACTGCATTTAACAAGATGCATAGTATTTTTGTATGCCTAAAGATTCTAACTTTTGGAAGTGTCCATATTTCAGATTCTATTTGAAGCACCTGTCATACAATTTTTCCACCAAACGCCAAAAGGATATTTCTCAAGCTTTAATTTGATTATGCATATGAATTCCCATGACTGCTTCTTTCAATGGTAATAGACTAAAAACAGCAATGCAGAGAGACAAAGAACAAAAATATCTGAGAAATTTCTGAATAAAATCTTTCAGTAATTCAATATTTAGGATGCAGTCTGATTTGTTGGAAAATCTAGCTTTCATTGGACAGAGCTACGAAATCATGAGCTTCCTTTTAAGCCAGGCATCAGTGAATTCTATGTGTGGTTTGTGGGGCTTAATTTTGGGCGGGGTGGGGAAATATTTATAAATACATGCCTTATCTGAATTAATATCCAGAGGTATAAATAGCAGTAATAATGTTTTCCTTTTTCCTTTTCATCTACTTCTCTTTCATATGTAGTGTTTTTTCTTGATAGTGATTGCTAAGACAGGGACTAGTCATATTAAAAAAGAAATTAAATCCAGTTTTCCCAAATTCAAATAAATACAAATTTTTTATTTACTGATACTAACCCTCCTCTTTAAATTTTATTTACACATCTCAAGAAGTACTGCACGTTTTTATCATGCATTTTTTAATGAGCATGAGCATTAATATTTAGAAAAATAATATTTTCAATAATCAGTTTAGGAAAACTGCAGTATTTCCAAAAAGACTTTAAAATACTTTATAATGCTGAAATGATTCCGTCAATTATTTAATAAAAAAAAATAATAAAAATAAACAATCAGTTCTGCTATTAATCACTACTCCTAGAGCTATTAGGTTACATTCTGACCCATGTAACCTCTTGCTATATGCTCCAAGAGATTCTGCATGCTCTAGGGTATACATACAAAAATCATTCCAGCAACAATCACTGACAAATAATACTATCAACCTGATCTTCTCTAACATACTTGTTCTCTGACAATTGTGCTTACATTTACCTGGAATTAGAGAAAAAGTGTTTTCCTTTTGGTTCCTCTTGTTCTATTTAACAAATTGTTGCATTTAACAGAATTGGTTGTTCTGTTTCACCTGCATACTTGGTTATGTCCTGATGCTGAATGCAGTTCAGCATACAGACTATTCTCTTACCCTAGATAAACTTATTAGGAAAAAAAAAAAAACTGACTAAGTAATATGTACATGTTTGGAGGAATCCTCTCCTTGAAGTGATCACACAGCCATATACATATGCAATACATATGCAAATACCTGGAACAGTAAAGCCACTAAAATAGATAAATCAAGGACAGATCCTGAGAATACTATTAGTTTTTTAAAGTCTGGGTTTCAATTTAGTGATGTCTCTTCAAACTTCCGCACTGTACCTCAGACTCTTCTGTTCCTTAGTATCATATTTATTCATCTGAATTCCTTTAGAATTCTACTCTTCTAAATATATAGCCTAGTGTAAAAGTCACAGGAACCACTGCTGACACTATAAAAGTTCTGAGAAGATGGGTACTATCACTTCATTTGAGAAATTAAAATTTTATCCTGTTTTAGTTTTGCTCATAATAAAACTTTAAAAACCCCTGAATGATCTATTGTGACACAAAAGTCTGCGATCAATCGCTGGCAATGAACTATTTGTATGATTATATATCATTAAATGAGGAGTCCAAAGAGTTCAAAATGAATACCATGACAATCAAATTATTTCCACAAGAGCTGCTCCCTACTGTAATTTTTATTTCTGCTAATTATACTTGACTAATACATCGGAGACAGAAAAAAATCTGTATGTGTTTCCCTGACAAAAGGAGACAGAGTGTGTTAGAAAGACTGAATATGCAGATTAGGGTGGCTGAATATGTACGCTTGAAGGGCTGAGTATACTGACAAGAGTAATAATCCATCAGGCATATGGTTTTAGTGTTTGCTGAACAGTTTGGGACAACAGTGAGGATGTTTGCAGTGACCACAAGATACTTTCAGAGTGAATCCAATATCAAGAAGTTCTATTACACAAGAAAAGGCTTTAAAAAGTTAATGAAAATTAGCTATGGCATTTGGAAATGACAAAGGAAGTTTTGAGTGGAAAAGAGAATTCAGTGGGAGCTCTCAGGTCTTCTCAAAGACCCTGTGAAGCTGTGATAAACTCCTTTTACTTGTACTTTTTTTCCAGTTCTGGGCCCCTCAGTTCCAGAAGGACATAGAACTCCTCGAAAGAGTCCAGCACAGGGCCACCAAGATGATGGAGTGGAACACCTTCCCTCTGAGGAAAGGCTGAGGGAACTGGATCTCTTTTGTTTGGTGAAGAGGAGACTGAGGGGTGATCTAATTAATGTTTATAACTATGTTAAGGGTGAATGTCAGGAGGATGGAACCAGGCTCTTCTCAGTGATGGCCAGTGACAGGACAGGGGGCAACGGGTCCAAGCTGGAGCAGAGGAAGTTCCAGGTGAATGTAAGGAAAAGATTTTTCCCTGTGAGGGTGACAGAGCCCTGGGCCAGGCTGCCCAGAGAGGTTGTGGAGTCTCCTTCTCTGGAGACATTCCAGACCAATCTGGACACGTTCCTGTGTGGTTTAATCTAGGTGATCCTGCTCGGGCAGGGGGTTGGATTAGATGATCTTTCGAGGTCCCTTCCAACTCCTAATGTTCTGTGAATCTGTAAATGCTTACATGTGTGAGAGTACTCCGAGAAAGGGTCTGAGCAGAGAAATAACATCTTTTTTTTTTTTATAACAGAAGGATCACCAGCTTTAATAAAACTTTGACTAATCAGTCCACAAAGATTTTCATGTTGTGGGTGGTTTTAGTATTTTATTTAAATAAACTGTGGTGGGTTTGCAATGTGGTTTCTTTAAGAAGCCACCAGGCTGGGGCAGCAGTCTGGGACTGAGAGACTGAGAGACATTCTGTGAGTTTACAGCAGTGACCCATGCTGGGGCAGCTGGTGAAGAGCCAAGGCCCCATGGGAGAGGACTCGGAGAGAGTCATGGAGGACTGTGTCCTGTGGGTGGGACCCCACACTGATGCAGGAAAAGAGTATGAGAAATGTCCCCCCCTTCCCCCCCCCCCAAGAAGGAGGAAAACTCATGAGGAACTGACTGAAGACTGAAGGCTCCATTCCCCATTTCCCCCTTTCTCCCTTTGCCATCCTGGGGAGGAGAAAATCGTGAGTAAAATGAAGTCTGCAAAGAAGGGATGGACGAGGGGTAGTGTTTTAAGAGCTGTTTGTACATGTCATTATCTGACTCTGGGTTTGGTTTTGGTTTGTTGTTTTTTTTTTTTTTTTGTGTAGTATAGTGTAATAAATTAGAGTTTTCTTGCCTTTTTTATGTGTTGAGTCTGTTTTGCCTGTGATGCTAATTGCAGAATGATCTCTCCCTGTCCTTATCTTGACTCTAAAGCCTCTCAATAGATATTTTCTCCCCAGTCCAGCTAAGAGGGGAGTGATAGAGCGGCTTTGGTTGGAGTTTGGCCTCCAGCCAGGGTCAAACCATCACAATACACCATTTCTAATGCAATACAAAACACATTTGGCTGTTGTCACTGTACCTCTTTCTGTGTTTCATTTGAAGAAAAACCCAAAGATATTTTATTTTTCTCCTTCACAAAGTGGCATTGTAGGAAGACAAATGGGATAATGAGAAAGGGGGAAGTATAGACTATACCCTTTCCAAAGTGTATTTATTCTGCCTGTGCATGTTTCATTACCTCTCAAGGGTGCAGTTTATCTGCTTTCCTACTTCCAAATAGATGCAGTGCCTTTATACTCCCCAAGAATCTCCTATTACATCAGTGCCAGACTTAATACAAAAGGATGACATGGATTCAAAATGTTCAAATGCTGCTGTTATAATAAATGCTTATTAAGCTACGATGTTCTAATATGTTTGGGTTTTTTTAAAGATTCCAGATTGGACCCCTATATTCCTTCCCATACTCCTGATGATGTCTGTTTATTCTGTGTAGGACAAGAATTATTATTTTACTACTTTTTGTGGTTCTTACACCTTCATGATGTGCTTGAATGTACTTTTTTATACTTAATATCACATTACGAGATAACAGTGTTAGCATCAAGTGACTTTTGATATGATTTGGTAACTGTGGGAAGTACAGCTACACTGTGCATCCCATTGAATGGCAGTCATCATGCAAAATAGTTGAATCTATTTAGACAGTCATATGAGCTAAAAACATGGTTGTTGAACTGCCATTTTCTGGTTATTATGACATTTTTAACAGAGAATCAAACTTTGTAGATTAAAAAAGAAACATAATACATTAGTAAGTAATTTCTTTAGCTTGAACTTCCAAACTCAGGAAAGCATGAAATGCTTGGAGCTCTTCAATAGATTGTTCACTAAAAGAAATAGAATGTGTAGTTAAAATTCAGTGCCTTTGATACAGTATGGCTTTCTGCACCCTTAACTGTTAAACCTAATAATTTTGTAAATAATATGAATATAACTGTTTTTGAGTGGTCTCAAACAGAAAAAGATTAAGAAACTTATGTTTCCTTAATGAAAGGCAGGTTTTCAATAAAGCGTTGTGACTACATCCTTGCACTAAAGTAATCATAGTTGCTGTACTTAAACCAGCATAGCTACAATGACAAAGAACGTTGTAAAAAAGAAGTAACATCTTTCAGTAGACAAACTGATCTCCCTTGAAAAACAGACATATTTTTTGCACAATATCCATTCTTCAGATCCCAAAGAGAAGCAAAACAGGAGTTAGAGAAACTTATATTGACTGAGAACTATAATTAATAACCTAGAGATGTGAAAGAGTGGTGAACACCTTTGGAATCAAGAGAGTTGATAATGAAAAAAATACATTCCATAATGAATAAAACTCTTATTTTTGTTTCAGCAAATTATTTCTAAGATAAGGGTTACAATCACCATGATTAGCTGCAACCATTGTGCTTAAGTGTTATCACATGGTGGACCTAACTACAACAGTTACAGATAAAAACAGCTGCTGGCAGCTTAGGAGAAAACGTGTTTTGTACTGAAGCTAGAGCTTCAGAGCGTGATCTTAGAAGAAGAAAATTCATCAATAGGAAAGTGAATGTACATCAGTCCCCATAGCGCGAGTGTCAAGAATAAGCAGTGCATGGGGTTTTGAAAAGATCGTTGCACAGGTAGAAAAATTCTTTCTTTACACATCACCAGAAGGAGTCCTAAGCATCAATGGATCCAATTTTTGAAACCTTCAGCAGGTCTACAACAGTGGAGACTATGTTGAAGTATTTGGTACAAAACAATAAGAATATGACATCCTGGAAGTATTGTTCTTCAAAAAGCCACACAGTATCAGAAAATGAAAACATCCCTGTGGATGAAATAAGGTCATAAGTAATGCTCAGTTTTGGTGGTGTAACCATGTACTCAGTGGTGCTTTTGCCAGCATGACTTGTATAAACCCATTCACTGTACTGACTGGCCATTTTAAGTTGGGAGAAATTTTTAGTTTAGACGTGGCTGAGGATTCTCCTTTCAGATAGCATTAAGTACACATTCATTTGTGAAACCAGGATCTCAATGAATAGAACACATGTGCAATGCCTACTACCTTTAAAAGGACTTGAAATGTGGTCTCTAACCCCAAATTTATGTAGCCATCTAAACTAATTTTTAATGCTCTGCTGAAGCAATGTGTGGTCCCAATATTCTAATGACTTTCCTGACTTCATGTTGAAGGCTGAATCACCTCAATATATCAATAGCTTTCTGGAATAAACAATAAAATAAATTGGGAGAGAAATACCTGTTAGCTTCCCATGAATTATTTAAGGAGAACTCACACTAGTGAAGGAGGTCAGCAGGGGAATACGAGGGTAGGGTATTCTCGGAGTCATGCTCTGTGCCATCTGCTAAGAGCAGTTCTGTGTTGGTGCTGGGAGCAGACTGACAGGATGAAGTTAGCTAGGGCAGTCAGTAAGACATAGCCAGAGCTTGGGTTTCACACATACCCAAGTAACAGTGATAACCTGTTTGAACAGGAGTGCATTTGCGTTATATTCCTGAACAGAATGGTTTAACAGCCACGAGAGAAGGACAATTAACCCTGGCTTCCCAGTTACAGTCATACAGCCGTATGAAATGCAAAAATCACATGCCCTGCATGTGAAGTGAAACATTTGGAAAAGCAGAGGTATTAAAGAATTATCTTTCCTGGTAGGTTTCTCTTTATAACCAAACCTAGAGAAGACTACAACTCTACACTGACTACTGGGAGTGGAATGTCTTGTCAGCTACCATGTTGCTCAGGTGCAGCTGTAGCTCTGTGGTAAATCCAGTAGAAGAGGAAAACAAAGACTCAGTAGTTTCTGTAACAGAAAGCAGATCCAGTTTCTGTGATGTGTTCGACTGCTCTGTTTTATAAATGTCAGAAGAAGAATGTGCAAACTAGTGTCTTTGAAATCCAGCAACCTCAAGGATTCGCCACAATGTCTCTAGATTAACACCCAAGATTATTCCCTGACACATGCTTGGCCACGACACCATTGTGTTGTCCTGTGTTTTTGCCAGAAGCTTCTGTAACTGACTTTCCTAATCACTAGAACATTGCAGTGAGAAAGAAAGGTTGTAAAGCTCTGAAGGTTAGTGGGATTGCTGGCTTATATCAGACATACAACCTGGTAATCAATGACTGACAGGCTCTCTGAAGGGGAATGCATAACACAATCAAGTACCTGCCCCTCAGATTGAAACTTGACGGCTGGTAAAAGACTTGTTACGATTCACATCAGAACCAAGAATATCACTGCAACTGCTCCCATGACAACAAAATATAATGTCATAATGCATATTATGATTTCATGACAGGATGAAGTCTGTTTATCCAGGCAGCCTTTTCAGCAATGAACAGGACTGGAAAAAAAAGTAGTTCACTTTGCTGATATACTACTAATAGTTTAAATATTTTAATATTAAACTT
Organism: Heliornis fulica; assembly: GCA_013399135.1. Classification (NCBI taxonomy): domain Eukaryota; kingdom Metazoa; phylum Chordata; class Aves; order Gruiformes; family Heliornithidae; genus Heliornis; species Heliornis fulica. Next base: position 447,235 of record VXBZ01010794.1, read on the forward strand.
TAAAAATTTTAATATAGAGATGGAAAGATTGGCTTATTTTGTCCAGCTTATTCCTATCTCAAACAAGATTGATACCTACATTAACAGTCACTGTGTACAACTTGTTTTGTGAGTTATATATAAGCAATAAAATGTCATGATTTTTTGTGGAAAAACTGAAAAAAATGCAGATTTTATTCATACACATATAGAAACACAGAACTGGATCACCAAGCACAGACTTCTACATATGACCCAGTTCATAAGCATAACAGGTTTGAAAACAGTTAGGTCCTTTGCTTCCATCAACTTTTTTTGATCCTTCAAGAGGGTATATTAACAATAGCTTGGCTCTCTTTTCATGCGTGTTATGGCATCATGTAAGGTTGATCTTTGGTGTTTCCATCTCACCTTTTATTTCCATTTTCTTTGAAAATGTTACCTGTATTCCAGCACTATTATTCACTGGGTTTGTGTCGTACAAACAGTACTAAATGTTATGCCATGCAGATGCACGGCATATTACTGTTCTATCCTGGATATGTTCCATGTACAAATGTACAAACTTCTCAAGTATTTTTCTTTGACTTTGCCTTGTTTTCTAGTCTGGATGGTTACACTTCTGTACTAAAGATACTGCTAATTTATATATAGTCCATATAGATCCCATTAGTATTACACATCAGCATTACTGAGACGCCTACGCTAAATACTGATCCTTGTGAGCGGTTTCTCCAGTAACCCACATCCTCAAATAGCTTGTACAGATGGAAACAGATGTAAACAAATCACATCTCACATGTGCTGATGCAGAGAATGAGGAAAGGACCGATAATCTGCAACAGGACTCAGCTGAGGTATTTCAGTAATAACCCCTAAGTCCTGTGCAAGCATGAACAATACTATTTTACCATACATTCTAATGGAAAGACAATGAGGCTGGCAGGTAATGACTTGGAAAGTTCCATCTACTGCTCACATTTCTGTCTGCAACTGACTATTACCATACTCAGTGGTCTACTTAACCACCATCTTCATGACCAGGTCTTTAGCAGCAGTCTCAGATGCCTGAGTGGGTCATTATTAAAACTTGTAGTGTCTGCTAATGCTGGTATTCAAGCATGTTAACAATGACAACTATGGAAATATTTGGCACTTAGAATCAGTTTAGAGGTCCCATTCGTCCTCCAGTTGTTAGCTGAATCTTTCAATAATATAAACAAACTAAATAATGCGAAAAAAAAGTTCTAAAATTTATTTCTTCATTATTGTCCAGAATCACTGGCATGGGTTTATTGGTGGTTTGCTTGGTTTGTTTGTTTGTGGTTTGGTGGCTTTTGTGTTTGTTTTTTTTTCCATCATGTGTCCCATCCTGGAGATGAGTAAAGGTACTCACAGAAATAAACATCTAAATGATCATACATTAAAGTAATCATGATAGGATAATGATAAAGCCACCACAGTTTTATTTTAAATGGCTTTCTAGTGTCAGGAACATTATAGATTCTTTGAGAAAGAAACATATAAAGCTCTAAGTTGTCTGTTTTTCATATTTAGTTTAAGGATTTCACTTCAATCAGCTTTCTCTACTTCCTTTTCAGAACTATCTTTGGCTGAGTGGCTAAGACTGCCAGTGAATACATAACAGTATTTAAGCAATAATTTCCCCCTAGGAGAAAATTACTTTTTGCATAGAATAAAAAGGAATTAAATTATTTGAGGCTCAAGAAATAAATTTTTCCTGACACAATGAATCTATTTCTTTAATTTATTATTTTTAGTGCAGAGAAATGCTTTTTTCCAAATTATGTGTGTAATATAATAAAGACTGCATGCATAATTTTTAACCTTTCTGAAATAACTATGTAAAAATTATAAAAGCAGTCACAAGAACAATGTTCATGATATGCATGGCCTAATTGCATGCTGAGAACATTTGTTCTGATTTTTTTAGTGTCTGAAATTCACCTTTTTTGTTTTCACAAGCCATAGGAATAGCACAGCACAATTTTCAGAATAATGCAGTTGTCATAATAGCAACATGCAAATCATTATTATTTAAGACGAACTTTATCTTTTTTTTGAAAGAGAGTTCTATCAGATGTGACTCGTATAGAAAGAGGTCCTATTAGAATATGGGAAATATTATTCCCTCCTTTGATATGTAACTCTCAAAATAATGCTACTGGATCAGACAACAATTACATCTCTCCAGAAGCAGTTTATTTCTTCCAAATCCTATACTTAGCTACAATTGGTTCCATATTTGCAAAAGGAAAATGTTAAAATATTAATAAGCCAGTAACCTATTCCATGACAATGAGTCACTGGTTTGAACTTTCATTTCAGTCATACATACACAAAGAGCTAAACTTTAATATAAGCACAGAAATGGAAGTAGATATATTATAAAACTTGTAATATCAGGTCTTAATGTTTCCTACTACCATGAAATAACTAGCAGGCCCAGTCACAACAAAGCCTTCGGCAGCACAGAAAGAAGGCACGTGTGTTTATGTATGTTTTGTAGTATTCCATTTGTGAAAGGTTATGTCTAAGCAAATCCTGCCTAGAATGCAAAATTGCACCAGACCTAGTTTAGTTTCTTGGCATTTTTATGCATTAGTTCCTTTTCCTTACAAAGATCTGAAGAAGTATTTGGAAGTATCATTACTGAAAATACCTGTGCTGCTCATTACATGAAAGTAACTCATGTCAACTATTAGGGCAGCCATCTCGGTGCTGAAACTGCCCATGTTACAGAAGATCTAGATAAACCCCCATGTGCTAGAACAGAAACTATTTAAAAAGACATACAGAGTTATGTTTTATCATGCATGACTGCAGATGAAAAATCACACTGTACAAAGGCCCAAAATGTAAACAAGAGCTGAGCTTTCAATGGAGTGTAAGGGAGAGGAAAGCAATACTTTTAAATATTCCTGATTCTGAGGACCTGAACTCCACACTCTGGACATAATTTTCATTTTTACAAAGGTGTTATTGTATTACAAAGGGAGTATAAAAGATTCTCATAACTGGATTCACTATTATTTCTGCCCAAAAAAAAGAAAGTATTAAAGTGAATAAATAAAGCTAGCTGTTTTCAATGTGTGTTACTCATCAGTCTTGAAGAGCTAACTCTTATTAATTTGTAAATAATATTACATTTTACTACAAGGTAAAAAATGCATGCTACTATATAGCCCCTGTATAATTGAAAACCAGTATACTTTAAGAATTAAAACACGCAGGAGTTTAAATGTCTCATGATTCAGTGTGACACGTTCATTTGCAAAGATCTAACAGAAGTCAGCAGTTACAATACTAAATATTATGTACTACTAATATTGTTATCTAATTACGTGCTGAGAAAGTTACAGGAATTTATGTATCAAAAGTATTTTGAAAATAAAAGAATGCTTAAAGAATATTAACAAAAATACTATAATCCATATAAAATTCTAACAGCTCGTATTCCTATCGGTTTTGCTGTGTTCTTTCACACTAGAGGGTGCTATCATTTTGAGCAGTCTTGTAATTAGTCAGGTTTACAAATAGGATGAATTACTGTGAAGACAACCAACTTTCCTGAATGTCACAAAGGTTTTTGATAGTGCACCCTCCATGGAAACTCGTTAAAATACACTAGCCTGATTCTTTGATATATAACATGTTCAAGGTAAGATTTGATCTGACTTTCCTTGTTAATATGTTTTTCACTTTTGTGCAGGGCATCTAGATTGTGGGTTTTTATTTCCATAAATGAGCATAGCCATCTTATGCACTTAAACCTGTTTGCACCATGGTCACATGTTTCAAAATACTAAATGTCCGACTATTATGAGCTGACTGACCTCCAGCAATAACCACATATATATTTCTTTGTATATTAGCAAGCATGAACCCATAAGAACTTGGTAGCAAAAACATATTAAAGCAACAACAGTTTATTGTCATGCTGTTAAACCTAAGTTCTGGGTAAATGCCCCTTTTTTAGTTTTTGGAATGTACTGCATAGCAACACCAGACCCCAGTAAAATATCCTAAACAAGTACCAGGATTATTTACTCAGATACAAACTACACATCTTTTTTGATGTTTTTTTAAAATCACATCTGTCTTCTCACATACAGCTAGTGTGGGGTTGTTTGGTTTGTTTTTTGTTTTTTGGGTTTTTTTTTTTTTTCAAATAGAAGAGTCTTAACTGTACAGAAAACACTTATGAAAATTACCAAAAAATATATTTTGATTTAAAGGTTTGACTAGGAATTCATAAAGAGCCATCTTGATACGAACAGCCAGCCTTACTGGTGTATTCAAACCTTGTGCTTGTTTATGATCACCCGTTCAGAGTGCAAGATGTAGTAGACAGGGGGAGATAGCAAGTGACAAGTATGGAATATTGAGTCATTTGATTGAATTTAAATTTGAAATGGATTGAAATGAATTTGCATATGAAATAGGTTTTTCAAATTATTTCAGTTTTCATCTTGTGCAGCTGAGGCTGGTGATTGATTATAGGACCAAGCAGGAGACAGGGCAAGGCCCCTTCCAGGAGGTACCACAGTATACCCCAATACTCCCACTTCCCCACGAAGACAACTGTTGGGTAAGGGTGCTCCTCCTGCTACAGTTGTAACAGTGGAAATTGTCTCAAAGCTGAGAAATGCTCAGCTGAGAAAACCCAGATTTCCTGTCAGACAAGACTCTTCTCTAGTTGCTGGATCCCTTGACAGCTTAAACAGAGAAAGAATTACCTTAAATGGGAAGAAATAAAGTACAAACAATCACAAGTTTTTCTGTTGTGCTCATTCACCACAGCATTGTTTTCTCCAAGGTCAGTGAGAATCTAACCCACAACAAGAAAGAAAAACCACAAAGCTTGAGGTGGAAAGGCCAGGCGCATTCAGGCCATGCTTTTGTAGCAGGCTATGTTCCCTGTCTATTATTCTTCAATTGACAGCAGCACTATGAAAAGGTCACATTATGGCATGACCTGAAAAGAAGTTTTATTACCATTTCTAAAGAAAGTCTAACCTAGGCTAACCAGCTAATGCCTGTCTTTAAAATTCTACTATTCCATTCACTCATTCTCAAATTACTTATTAATTTAGCTGATGATTTCCTGTGGCTAATCTTACAGACCTAAGTCTGCTTCTGTCTTCACCCTTCAAAGAAAAATTTAAACCTCACTAATATAATTCAGAAGTTCAGGCTAGCTTTCACATATCCCTCTATCGCTTCTGCTTCAAGTCCATGTCCTGCATTTAAATGAACAATGACACAAAGAACCAATATTTTCTTCTATAATTTAAATTATAAGACTGAAGATTTAGAAAAGAAAAAGAAAAGGTACTGCTATTTAACTGTTTTATCCAGCAATAGCAGCTATCCTAAGTAGAAAATTCTTTGCATTAAATCTCTTGCCATTTTACTGGGGGGTTCAATGTCCACGATATATTTTTGTGCTTCTCTGACATGGAAAAGATGTACAAATGCCAAGCTGTACATATTCTGACACTAAGAAATGTTAATTCAAGATTTCTTAAATTGAGAATTGCCTTTTTCTAAGCTCAAGAAATCTTAAATGCTGTGAAGAGCTGTACTATACCACCAGACATGAACTTCTCTGAATTAATTTAAACCACAATTCATTTAAAGTCTCAATTTTATTACTTGCACGATTTCAATATCAATGAATTGGGATATCTCTCACACTAAAGAGTGCCAAAGAAGAAATATGGAATACATTCACAGATCTTTGCAAGAATTATGATAATAAATTCATCTTGGCAGACAAAACTACTTTTTCCAGAGGATAACTGTCCTTTCCTGGTTGCCAAGATACAGAATTTTCAACTACAACATATTTTGAAAATTGGAAGGATTAGAATTTTTACAGAAATTTTAAGGTGGTCAAAGGGAAGTGGTGAGGAGCTAATCAGAAATCATTTTGTTGAACACATAACAGAACCTAAACCAGCCAAGAAGTATCATGAAATCTCTTGTGAATTCAACTCACGGAATTAATAGGATGCATGCAACCTATACTGGAAAGGGAAAAGTATTTTTGAGCTTTGTCTTAGTTCATTTCCAGTCCTCATTAACTTTCTGTGGTAGGCTCCAAACTAAGACAGCATTTAGGCACTCAGTTTTTATGCAACTATCTAAATGTCACTGATTGCATAATCCTTTCACCAGGTATTTCAATGAGAGTTACAAGTTTTGCAATGAAGTTGACAGAAGGAAAGATGTCTACTGCCAAAATTCCATCCTTTTTTTCAGTAAGGGCATACAAGTCTAACGTGCCAACAAACAGCCTTCTCAACAGAGAAACCAACGAAACAAAATCCTCAGATTCAAAACCTTTGCAATAGAGAAGACTGGTGAAGAAATACTTGAAATACTGTATTTCAGTAAAAAAAAAAACAAAACAACCCAAACCAAAACAGAATAGGGATCATGCAGCAGGAATTTTAAGAGTTTAAACAGACCACAACTGTGATCACTGTATTAACTTACCACATCTTTCTGGAGACTCTCCAACAATAACTAAGCCTTTACTTCATTAAAGCTCTGGGCCTAGATCGTAGTGTGCAGTATTGATACTGTGAGGTCTGGGTTTTTTCTGTTGAGCTACAGTACCATTGGGAGACCATGCTGGGGCTGGAACATGGGGGATGCCACAAAAAGGAGGTGGAATATCCTCTACCCTCCCAACCATACCCTAGGACTATCTTCTATTACCTCACATTCACATTTCATTTTATCAAGCAAACAATTTCCAGACTAAATAGCTACTCTGACATCTGCAAAATGCAATGTGTGAACACACTTAAAAAGTAATTTCTGGCCACCTAATCCACTTTCCCTAATCCACTTGGAGTTCCAGTAGGGCAAGAATTTGATCAATTTTCTGTGACTTGAAGAGGTACATGATTCTATGTGCTATGTTTGTG
>VXBZ01010794.1:454210-515748 GCA_013399135.1 Heliornis fulica
AAAAAAAAAAAAAGATGAGCCTAGATGGCCCTGAGAATGAGATAACCTTGAGAATAATTTTAGCTAAAATTTTCCAATGGAATAGTTTTCTACAGAACTGCCTTATTGGAACAAATTATTTTTTTAGTATATAGTGCTGATGACCAAAACGAAAAAGAAGAAATACCTTTACATTACAATATCTATATTACATTACATCAATAGTTTAAAATATAGAATAGTCTCTATACATAGCAATAGTGGAACATCCTGTATTGCCTATTTTAATATAGAAGTCTAACTGAAGTGCTTTGATATTACCCAAATTCAAATAGCTTGGTATCTTCCAGATAGTCTTGAAAGTATGCACTTTTATCCTAATCACAGAATCACAGAATATTAGGAGCTGGAAGATACCTCAAACATTCTGAGCAAAAGACAGTATTTAACCATGAAAAGAAAGGCTGGGAAAAGTTTGAGGATGTTCAAGTANTTGTGCTGGATGCTCTCAAGGAGTTGTCTAATATTGGAACAATTACATTTTTATAGGATTCACTTGACAAACTGCTATGGGTAAAATTACAACTTGATATTTTGAAAAATCAGATTATGAACAACAATTTTAAAATGCAAAGTGAAAAGCAGTTAACTAGTTGTTCTGTTTCCTACAACCTTTATGCTAAATGATCATTTTCAGAAAGTCTGGATTAAGCACACAGTACATTTAAATGACTAATAGAGAACACAGATGTATAGAACATATTTCAGTTCTAACTTGCTCAGAAATTACACAAACCGACACCAGTATTTTGCTTCTTGTTTATATGTCTTCCATTTTGAACTCCACAGAGGTGAAGATCCACGCATTGCATGGCTGAGCTATGTCACCACAGCAACCTTTGCCATAATACAACCAAATGCAAACCATAATGCAATCAAAAAGGTTGCAATCTTTGACATAATATGAACATCAATTTGCTGATTGTTTCTTGTTCTGTGGTGATATTCCACCAATTAGAGGGCACTGTCAATGGCAGGATGTTTTGAAACAATTTTATATTATATATTTAACATGTTTAAGACAAACCTATGGCTAACAATAGTGCTGTAACTACATCATAATCTTATTTTTAACTCTGCTGTTTCCCATATTTTTCCACAACTTCAATGTTTTTGAAAACTATATTGGAGATAATTATAAGGATGGTGGTCAACTAAGTGTTGAATTGTCTTTCTTTAAGGATGTATTTGACTACCTTCACTAAAAGAAATAGCTACTAACAGGTGTTTCACACGTAAAACAGTTGGTTTCTCACAAAAATGAAAGTCTGTGCAGTTTATTATACAAATAATCCATTAGCTACATCCTTACAAAGAAAATCAATCTGGACACAAATAAAGAGTTCTGAGTTGAAAAATACATTCATCTATTGACTGCATTTTTTTTAAACTATGTCAAACCACAACTTCATAAATAATCTTGAAAATATACTTTAAAGACACACATTGCTTGGTGACTGTCCACAAGAACAGGGGCTGTAATCCAGTATAAATACAGTTGTAGGCATGATATTTCATCAGGCATATATTCAAACTCATGAATGGCTGAGGCACATCCAATTAATGCTGAAGTGTCTTTGAACTCCAAACTGTCAGGAGAGCAGGAGTGTCTTATTCCAATTACTGCAGTGGATAGGGCTGAGGACTTCCCTCCTCGTACTATTCTACTGAAGACAGAAGCTTTATACTTCCACAGGAATTAGTCTCACAGAGCTTGAAGACTGGGAGTGCTCTTCCCAGTCAGTAATTCAGCCCCTTGCTGCTGCAGAGAAATACACCTTATAAATACTTTCATCAACAAGTTATCCTCCATCTTCAGTGTTCTCTACTATGCTAGTTGTAGAGGTTGCTTACTTGTAGAGGTTGCTACACAGTGTAATACCACTTATAGTTTGAAGTGCTGATTTCCACTGGAAATGTTCATGGTGTGCTTCTAATATCGTTGTTAAAACACAATCCTGTAATATAACCAGTTCATCACATCTACTAATCGTGCTTTTTTTTCTTTTTTTTCTTTTTTTTCTTTTTTTCTCTTTTTGTTGTTGTTGTTGTTTAAGTGACTTAGTTCATACAGACATTCAGTCTTACCAGGCTGGATTCCCTACATAGGGTTTATAGACACCTTTTTGCAATTGTATTTTTCTCCTATGCATACAGTCTACTTCAGAGATTTATTCTGATAGCAAATGAAGAAATGAGCAAATAGGTCAGACTGGTTCAAGGTATGCAGCCAGTTAAGAAGGTATCTATTTTGATTTAATTAAATATTGGTGTTTTTAGCAATTGTTTCAGCTGAGCCTTTTGTGCTTTACACCGGTGCCTCTCCCCAGCCTCACTGGTGATTAAAGCAGAGCCATTGGCTACATCTTAATGTCTTATTTAGCCACCCAAGAATGAATGGTGCTTTACAAAGGGCCAGAAAATATTTTCATGCCATTAAATCATCATTAAAATATATGGCATGAGTGTGTGAATAAATGCAAGGGCAGACAACAGATAAGCAATGTCAGGGTAGAAGTTTAAAAGTGTGTTTTGTCACATTGCCTCAATTTTTATCTCCTTTGGACTTTTGTAACAGAACGTCCCTGAGAATCCATTGCTGCTGGAACTGAAGCTAGAAAAAAATATATGAAATCCAATGATGCCTCTAGTATGTTAATCTCTATTGGCTTTGTGGCTACTGCGAGCTTTTTAATAGAGCTAGGTGACATCTGATGAATGGTGAACAGTCAAGAAAACATGGCTTGGGTCATCTTGAAACTCTTCACAAACTTGATGTAAAGCTGATGGAAGTTTTGCCTGGAAAAAAAAAAAAAAATAGAGCTTGATTTTTCTAAAGACCCTCCTAAAGCTGGCTTCCTGCAGTTGACACTGAGGAAATTATTTTGCTGAAGATGAGTTAGGCTACTTCTGGAGGGTCTTTACCTGGCATGGCACAGGTATTTGAATGACAAAGTCCCCCTTTCTTGAGATTTGGGCTCACTGTGTCAAGCAGCGCTGGAAGATAGAAGAATTCTCCACCTGGCACTAACTTCACATATGAGAAAAGAATGGTATGTATGACAATAACAACGCAGGCCAAAGCTGGATAAACAGGAGATTCCTGGCATGCACCCAGTTCTTTAACTCCTGTGCTATTTTCTAAGAAACCATATCAGAAAGTAGTCAACATTTGACAGGGAAGAAACTGCTAGGAGCAGTGAACAGAAAAATAAGAAACCAGACCGAGAAACAGAGAAAGACAGATAAATTGGAAATTGGACAGATGACACAAACAAAAGACAGAGAAAGTGGTAACAAACTGCCTGGAAATCCAGTCCAGGCAATCAGCTCCCAGATCCCTGCTCTGCATCCACATTGGTTAGGTCATGGGAGGTAGAAAGCCAGCTAAGTGTACTTAACAATAAGCATTTCATTTTTAGATAATATTAGGTTTGTATGCTTTTAAAATAGATTTCTAGAAGATTTCTTTGTACTATTTCTAATTCATAATTTAACACATTTATTCCACAACCAGAGACATTATCTGAACATCATGAACATGGGTTTTTGTTTTCTTTGGTGGTTTGGTTTCTCGCGGTTGTTTTTTTTTGGCTTTTTTTTTTTTTAATTTCAACATGGTCTTTTCTGAGCTTAAGATTGAAATAAAAAAATCTAAGTTCTCAAGTGTTAAATAACACAGCAATATTGGAAACATATGTAGGTTTTAACAAACACTACTGTGCTAATACTGCTGTCTTCGTCATGTATCTTACTGTCTCCCAAATAATATATAGAAGTCCATGGAATTCATCACAAATTAATCAAATGCTCTTTGACCAGTAATGTAGCATTTTAACCAACCCTTGTACCACATAAGTCCCTTACCTTTTCCATCAATAGGATAAATGAAAAAGATAAACAGCTGAAATTCTCATTTTTACAGTAGTATTTTTCTTCCAAGGAGCTACAATACATATTTCTTTGCATTAAGCACTACTTTTTAGAGAGAATTTACCGAGGTGTGGTATCTTCTTACCTTTGATGTTCAGTCTTCTGTAGGGCCTAATCTCTGGATAAGCTTTTACAAGTCCCCTACTATGAAAGTCAAATCAAGTGCCCTTATGAATATGCATGAGCAAAACAACTAATACATTCATTTTCTATGGTTACTTACTGTGCTGGGTGGCCCTGGAAGCCATTCCAAATGGTTTTGATTTTGTGATTGAGATTCTTAATGGTAGTAATTATCTGTTGCAGCCATGCAGTACCAGACATGATGGGTGATAGAGATACTTAAAAAAAAAAAGTAAAAAACCCAAACACCAGCAACCCTGAAGATGCTAATGCTCACATTTTAGTTCCTACAGGGCAATTAGCCCCTACTAATGTTGTTTATATTTATATGCAAATGTATAAAAAAGAATCTTAACAGATACTTCATACTTATGCTCGTGGGATAGCTGACTATCCCATCTGTCTGTAGAAAATATTTTCCATTAGCTGTGTGTGTTGCTGATATGGCAATAAAAACTATTTAATCTCTAGTAATTTCTATTTGATTTTATGTTTTCCCATTTCCTTCAGTTCTGTCATACAAACCTCTACTTAAGAATGTGAGAGCTATGTAGTTCTTCAGCAGAGGTTTTAGGTATACATACAACAAATGAGTCATGCATTTCAGTTTGAGGTTTTCTAATTTATTTTTTCCACATTTACCACTACTGTTTAACTTAGTAATCTGGAAGCATAAACAAAACTTTTAGAGACAGATCTTTTAGAAGCACTTGCTAGAGTCACTGGTCCCTTTTCCCAGTGAGCAAGAGTGACAAAACAGTGAGTAGCATACGATATAGTGTCTTTTAAAATGTGATGTTATTATTTTTTCAGTAAGAAACGGTCTTCTGAGACCAACCTTCTTAGCACGATGCAATGTAAACACATTATATCACAGCAAGTATTTTATTTAGCTTTGCACTAACCAGTCACCTCAGTCTTCCAGAAAACAAATACATCTTTATTAAATAAAAATATTATTGTTTTAAATTAGAATGATTAAAGACACTGAAAATCTTAGAACTGGATAAACACACGTTACTGAGAAAAGCTCATCATGAATTAAAAATCTGAATTAAGCTTCAAAACCCAACATGAAAAGTTGACTGCTCAATGCTTAGAAGACTTTTGATGAGAGTTATTCAAGCCAGTAATCATAGGAATATAAATAGATACTTTCTTATCAAACTATTTTCTTTTTTTTTTCTGGAATATCTATATGTAAAATAATTGACTAGCTGATTTTGAGAGCTGTCTTCAGTACATCTCCAGCATACCACAGGTTCCATAAACTGTTTCTGCTATGACATTTACTTAGATGTATCTTTCATGAGGTTCGTTCCTTTGGGCATGTGCCAGCCTAGAGGACACCTCTGAAGCATGCAAAGCTAACTGGGAGCCTTCCTCCACATCCTGGGCTAACCTACACCTACTGTGCTTTCTATCCACAACACAGTGTAACCCACACACTTCTTAAATTTCTTTTTATTCTTCTGTATTTTAGGGAAACATTAACAACTAGACCCCAGTATTCCTAAATAGTAATAATATCAACAGTAATAATATTAAAAAGAGAAGAGGGCGCCTCGACTATGGCATTTTTACACTGCAATTTAAGTATGTGTAGATAAAGATTGTCTTGTCTTTCTGTTATAAATTCTCCATACACATATCTACTAATCACTAGAAGATGATTTGTTTCTATTTATTATCCAGACTTTAGGAGCTTAGAAAAAGCACTTGCCTTGCAGGTCCCTCATCCAATATCTGAACAATCAGAATGCATGACTAATTCTCATTAAGCTCAATGGCTTTAGCTTCAATTCCCCCACCTGTTCCTAAGTTTAAGACAGAGATTTTTTTTTTTAACTCTTCCAGCACAAGAAACAAGCATTGTTTATTTCTTTCTGCATTTTAATTACTGAATTGTAACAAGACAGACTGTTCAAATGTCATCAAGTCTGTGTCTTCCCCCCACCTCCCATTTCCCATTGTTCTCATGTATTAGAAAAAAATATTAAAAAAAAAAAAAGATTCTAGCAGAATCAAGCATGTGAATGTGTCTTACAATGCTTTTATTCAGAGAAGCTGTGGTCTAATTTTCATGATCAGACTTCTCAAAGATTTCACTTTCACCCTGAATATAGCTGTGACAAGTAAGTCAAGGTCCAATGATTCCAATTAGAGAGGTTTTCTCATGAAGGTAAAGTATATTGCATTTCCTGACAATACTGTATTACAGCAAAATTATTGTGAAAGGGTTTATCTATAAAGAGGGCAGTAGTAGCTACAATCGTCTTATTCAGCGACTTAGAATTGTGACATAAAGCAATGGATAGCACAAAATATCTGTCAAGCACTATCTTTCTCTCCTATCAGTGTTCCACAAAGCAGAACAATCACTTTCATGTGTGACACATTTTCAGCAACAGTTAGAATACTAGTTTCCAGTATTGTTTGCAATTCTGTATCTAGTTTTACCTGGTTTAGGATAAAAGACAAAATCTTATTTAATAGTGATAAAATATTAACTGATATAATACAGACCATACATGGAAATATGTCTGTAAAACTGGAATGAAATTTGCCTGTTGAACAGTAGAAAGACTTTCCTTGCACATTAGCTAGTGGCATGATGGACTGAAGAAGAGTTGTACAAACCCCTTGAAAAATGTAAGCAGGGGTAAATGAAAGGACTAAAGCTGTTCAGTAGAGGAACAGGCCAGTCCGTGTGACAGCCATTCAGACAGCCATGACTCTGTCACTTTGCCTAATAATGCCTCAAATTGATAGTGTTGCCACCTGGGCAATAATTTTTTTCATTATTTCACCAGCACTACAGTGAAATAATAACTGCTATTACAGGTCACCAACAGTAATAGGACACGAACGGCTAGAAATAATTTAACGATTACAAAACCAATATTTGACAACTTCACAACTTCATCTGCCATTTGAACAACTTTAAGGACATCCAAGGACCAGGATCCTGGACTGTTTGGTAGCTAGCTGGGTGCTGTCAGCATACCCTGAGCTTCTCACAAGTTATTGGAGATTTGTAGTGAAGACACACTAACAGAACTGCGTGGAAAGTGCTTACAGTGCAAAGTGTATGGTAGCATCTAAGGTAAAAGACTGGAAATACAGTCAATGAATGACATACAGCATCAGAACTATGAACCACTGTCACTGAGTAGGAATATTTTTTTTCCTCTATTTTATTAGAATAATGAGACCAGCAATAAAGCACAATGGCTATGAACTGCCTTCAAATGCCTCTGTTAATAGAAGATTCAGATATTGTGCACAGATTTTCAATGACTTCTCCTATGCACTAAGGCACACTAACTGGAAACATAACCTTATATTTTCTAAACTACTACTAATAATATAGTAAGACTTCTTTGTCTAAAATGCCTTTTAGTCATGTATGCATACAGAGGTACCCACAAAGAGTTTACATGGGCATTTTCTTTAATGTTGGCTTGGTCAATACTTGTCTTTGAGAGATGGGTTTTATAAGGCTGCCTACATCTTTTTTTTCCTCTATTCTATATGAATGAAAAGTGATACTTCTTTAGAATTTATTCTGAATGTCATATGGTATTTAAAGCTTAGCACAGCTTTAAAATGTTACGGTGCTCCATTCTGGTTACAGAAATTTTACTGAATTCACTGGTATGATTACTGCTTCCCTGATATTTAATTCAGAGGCAGATCAAGATTTTCAATTAGATCAGTGTATGAGTATCTGCATAAGCAGATATGCATATTACAAATTCTGTTCTCTACTGCAAAGTAGGCAAAAAGGATTATTCTCTTGGGCTTCTAGTTGCTGAAATTTCCATACAAGACTTTTCTTTATGCAAGCCCAATACAGTTAAAAATGAGGGGGAAAAATCTATGACTAACATTCACAAATTGGAACAAAAAGGCCCAGAAATTACTCGTTTTGCTTTATTCCATATACTACATGTGCCACACCTTAACAAATTCTTCAAAGCATACCAACACTATATCCTTATGTCCAGTGGTGCTGTATATAATTTTCTTACACATTTGTAAAAATAAATAATTGCTATCATGCATTTTTAATCTTGTTAACTTACGACCCTTCACTGCTTTCTTTAAGCAAAATGCTGAGAGCTGAAGGTGGTATTCTGCTGCCCATGGGTGTGTTTGCTACAGTGGAGTAAATGGGAGGGTATGAACTGAGGGAAGGAAATGTAATATTTTCATTAACAGGGAAGTCATGAATTGTTAAATTTGAGGTAAATTTTAGTTTACTTGAAGATTATCTATATTTTTCAGTACCTGTTTGAGGGATTTTTTCCAGTCTAAATAACATACCATTTATCACAATGCATTACATTACACCTGACCCAAAATAAAGAGCATTCTTTCAGGTAACTGTCCTGTGTATGATGAATATGTAATAACTGGTATTTAATAGGAATAATTCATCGTGTGCCTAGTGTACAATTTCTGGAGATGCTAATTATTCATTTCCTTGCTTTAAGTGCTCAGATGTTATGCATGATGTGACAGGTGAGGAAATGTCCTTACTGGTAGGCAGGAACATTAATTTGCTTCTAAACAATGCTTTCTGAGAAAGTGAAGCTTTACAGTTTTAAAAGTTGGCTTCCTTTAAATTTCTTTTATGCACTAAATGCAGGAAAAACTTTGGAAAACTATAAGAGAGTGTATTAAATTCCTGTAGGAATGAGTAATGCTGGCCAAATTCATAATCTTAGCTGTAGAGCTGCTATTCTGTTCATTCATAAATAAAAACCCTCACAGCTTCATCTCTTAAAATATCTACATATGCAGCCTGTACAGCTCTCATCCCAGCACAAAACACTCCAAAGCATCAGACTCAAGATGAAAACCCAAACCTTCCAACTTCATAGTCGATAGCTACTCCCTGGGTCACAGCATTTCCCAAATAAACCACTTAGATCTTCCTTCCTACTTATCCCTCAAGGGAAGAGTAAGAAACCTGTCTGTCTTTGCTTTACATTCACATACTGCTTTTTCATATGTAGACCTCAAAGCACTTTACAAGGGTGGTTAAGCTTTATTAGCTGGATTTTACAGTTGGTCTAGCTAAGTAAAGAGATTTTAAGCAATTTGCACGAGGCAATGTGGTCTACTGGATTAAGCATGTGTCATGTACCTCAGTCTTCAAAGACCTGTTCCCAGCTCTGTATCAGACTTCCTACATAACCTTTTGTAACTTAATTTCCTTCCTTTTTTTTTTTTACCTTGAACATGGACTCATGCATGTTTCTTCTTGGGATACAGAAGATATTGCAAAGGGGGAAGTTTCTGTTTGATATGAGGGTTTCATCTCATTTGGGGCAAAACAGGCTAACACAGGATGGCAGTAGCAGTATATTGTCACTACAATTTCTGTTCTTCAGATTTGAGAACTTTAGACTTAGGACTCTATAAAAATATTATAATCTCTTCCACAAACTAATGTTAAAAGCTGGATACACCTCAAGTCTTGTAATATGGGATATTGATTTGATTCAGCAATTCAGGAGGTGGATGGTTATGTAATATTCTTAGCAGACACTACCCCCATCCCTCTAAAAACCTCCACAAATCAAAATAAAAAAACCTCTAAAATTTATCATAAATTGATTACTTGGCATATTAGGAAGTTACTATAAGAGTATTGAAACTTGAGTCTAGGTAGAGTATTAAATATACAAATATATAAAAATTGATAAAAAAATCCAACCTCAGAATGAATCACTTATTCTAAAAGTATTTATTGGGAAACACCTCTGTAAGAAATCACATTTTGCTTACTCTTCAGTTACAAACATAGAGAACAGATGTTACTTTTACACGGAAAACACTACAGAGTTATCAAATGACTACTTGTCACTCAAGAGAGAAACTACACTGTATAGAGAAAGGTACAGGATCCCCCAAATATATTGGTACCAAAATAACATCTTCAGGGATTGCACGATGCACAGATCTTGTGCTCTTGTGCAGATGAATGAATTTCAACCAGAAAACTTGAACAGGATGACAACTGGTATAAAACTTCAGAAAAATCAAAGAAAAACTACATTATTTGCCCAGCTTTTTAAAATCACCGGCAAACTGATTCTGTTTTCAAAGCCAGTATGAACACTGTTCTATAAAACAAATAAATTTTATGCTTTTTATACTGAAATTAAACTAACTGGATGAGTCACAAGATACCTTTAAGCCTGTTACTCAATTGTAGCTATTGGGAAAGACATACTAATATAAATTCAAACATGATTTAATCGAAGTGAAAGACAAGTTATCAAGATTATCAGTTTTCTGAAACCTCTTTAACAAAAACAACATGAAGAATCCTTATTCAGATATTGAATGGCTTTAAATAATCTACTAGGCACTACTCAGTTCGAAAAACTTCAAAGCCTGGTGCTTAAAACGGCAGTTTTTGAAACAAGGATTATTAAAGACTCCCATTAGTGCTGCCTTCCATTCATTTTCTGTGCAAGCCATGGGGATCCTGTCCTGAGAGCTGTGTGCCAACTCTGACTTAAGGCAGCTGGCTGCTGTACTACACTTGCTCTGGGTGGACTGGGTGGAAGAACTTCTCAGACTCACAGTACTTCAACCTCCTTGTTACATCTCATAGTCTGTGTTTATAACAAAAATTAACAAAAGCTTCCAGAGACTGGCCTCTAACTTATTTACAGAACAGGTTATACATCATAATGCCACAGTCACTGTGCATGTGATTGTTATCAATAGTAAGCACATTTCCCTTTCACACTAGGATGCAGTTTGTTTCTTGACACAGGTTGCTCAGACGGTTTCTGAGCATGTTTTAACATAAAACTGAACATGAAACTGAACAGTATTAATCAAGATAGGCAGAAAGATAATCCAATATTAAAATAGTTATTGTATAATAAAACCATTTTGGGCACATTTTGAAAATGCAGGTTAATTGTTTCATAATTAAAAAAAACTCTCAAACCTTAGAAAAAGGTTGGGGTATAAATTCTGAGGGCTTTGTGCTGAAAAGCACTGGGACACTTGTAATGATTTCTCAGATCAAATTTAGACGTCTGCCATCAGTTTGCTACTTTGACATTTGACTCTGTGTAATTTCATAATGCATTGTTATTCTTTTCTTGTGCTTTCTCAAAATACAAACGTGATTAGGAACATGAGACTGACCATATCATATTACCACTGGCAAACCTGCTGTTTGCTGTTCACACAAAATGGACTTAGTGCTTTTCCTGCTGTTCTCAAACCATTGCTGCTCCCCCCTCCCCGCCTGCACTTACTGTAAAGCGGCCCCAGGTACGCTAGAACAACAAACTGAAAGCCTCTGACTGAGAGCTGCAGAAGCCTCAGAAAAGCAGCATGGTGCTGGAAGACAGTTATAGAAATCAAGTAGACTACCAACTTCTTAATTGTGCAGAGTGGACAAATTATCCCGGGTAAAAGCTTCTGTAAGACTCCCCAGTAGCAGTCCCTGTCAACCTATTATTAGAGAAAATGCACTCTGGACCAGCAGCCAGTTTACTCTTGGGCATTTGAACACAATGTTCCCACCAAACACACGGGAAATTCCTTTATGTGGTGAAAATCAGTATTATACCCTGCCCCCAATTTAGCTCAAATTAGGCTGGAAAGGTCAGAAAAAGACCAAAACCCTCCATAAAATTAACAGAGAATGCTGATCAAAAATTTTCTTCTTTTTCTCCTCAAAGAATCATTTTTTTTCTAAAATACATATTGAATGTTCAAATCACTGCATCACAAAATTACATTTTTAAGGCCAGGTTCACACCCAACCCCTCATACAGTCTCTCACAAAATTATCCAGTTCTGTTCTGATCCAGTTTTGACTTAGAAGAATTTTTTTTCTTGTAGTGATTAAAGCCCCTTTCTAATTTCTAGTCCAACCATGTATTTTGCCAAATTAAATTTGTTAATTTTAAAGAAATCCTTCTATTCCTCTTATAGCTTTCAATTTACTAGTCTTTCCTGTGAAGTTAGCTTAGGTTACCTTGAACTAAATTGTCATCAGTTTTGAGTGGTTTTAAGTGATTATTACTAAAGCAGAAGAGTAATCAATCATCAAGGTGATATGGGACCTCACCATAACAACAGGGAAGAAATAACTCCAGAATAGGAATTGAGGTTGAAGAACTACTGTTTGAAATCTGTCAGACTGGAAGCCCTGCAAGTCCATCAGAATATTAAAGAAAAAAGCAGGAAAAGTATGGTGAAAGAGACTAAACTCTAAGAACTTGATTATCACACTGCTTTGATTTCTCTTCTGTAAAGATCTGAGTCTTGCTACTTTAAATTATCACTGATTGTATTTTTCTTGATTTAAAAAAGTATTTTATTTCTGCCCTTTTTCATATCCACTTCTTTACATTCAGTCTCATCCAGAAAATCCCATGTATTTTCTGAAATATGAGATATATTCTAAAAAGATACTTTGTCTCAGCTATGGGTAGGTGACATTAAAAGGGTAATTAAAGTAAATGAGGCATATAGAAAAAGCCTAGACGTGTCCATTGGGGAAAGTCAATCAGCATACAGATGTCTAGAATATGATCATCATCTAGGCGCCTAGCACATGCCTGGGCTGCCAAACACATCACATGTTTGATGACAAGATAAACACAGCCTCACTAATTAATTGCCTTGATAGTTTCCACAAGAGAAATCTTAGGTCTCTTCTTCATTGCCCTTCTAACACTTTCTCCTTGAGTGTGTATAATCCAGCTCAAGTTGTATGAAAACACATCTGGTTACCCTTCTTCCTCCTATGATGAAAGTAGCACAGCGAGGTTGTAGTACCCCTGTCAATTAATTGCTACACACACTGTATCACACTTTTAGGAACACACTGCTGACCCAGGGTACCCACACCTCTACCACAATCCTATATCCAGCTGTATTTCTCTACTGGGATTATTTGTAAACTTCACATTTACAGGTCACAAAGTGTTATTTCAGAACATAGGTCTGGCAAAAGCCAAATAACAATTTCATTACAGTTTCAAGATCCAAAAATTTATCCACTTTTCATTAAACTTATAATTATCATATTTGTAATTAAGTATTAATAAGAAAACAGTAACTTGTAGTAATTACAAGACACTATACTAACTTCTGAATAAACACTACATGTAAAGATACCAGGAGGAGCAGTGAAGGAAGGAGAAATTCCACTGCCATTTGAACGAGGCACATACAAGAAGTATATGTTACTTCTGCTGAGTTTACTTTTTCATGACACCAGGAACTCTATATGCATTAGCTCAGAGCTACACATTTTATGGAGCTGAATTATAAGATTAGCACCTTTTTAAATATGCTTCTGGCTGGTACAATTAGTCAGAGAAGACCAAATGCTCTTCTTGAATTGCATATCCGTTAAGTTAGTTACAGTGTTCAGAGACAAAATCAGTTAATATTCAGTATTCTTGTGTCACTGTTATCACTTCTACCTCACCCCTTTTCAATTTTCCAACAGCAAAATCACTTAAGATGTTGTAGCCCTCTCAGAAAGAGAAATGGAATAATTTGGCTGCCACTAGGTTACTTCCATCACTGTTTGTATAGTACAAATAACTAAAGTAATAGTGCAAATTCCAAATAAAGATTACTTTGAGGTACTAAAGTATTTTTTTTTAAATCTTCATGCAAATGCCTACAGCCTGAAAATACAGTATTTTGATAGATTCTCTTAATCTCTTATACATTTAGGTTTTCCACAAAGCTATGACATAACAAGTCATCCTTTCATTCTTGTCATTTTGTGAATATACATAGACATGTACTTTACATCCTCACCAAAAATATCTCGTTCCTCACACATACATTGTTTTTTATATCCACACGTTAAACTGAAATAAAGCTTTAAGTAAACTTTTTACCTCATCAGGTTTTAACATCTTTAATACAGAGGCAACTTCCCCTCATGCACTTTGCTGTGAACATCATCTAGAAAGCATTTAATGATAAGAAGTCCTTCTGCTTACCTCCCTTTAAGTTGACTTTGAAGCAGAACAATCTTTGGCTCTCCATGATTCTTTCTGTTCAGTTTAAATTTTCTTATCTTAAAGGATAGCATGATAGCTTGGATAGCAGGAAAGTCTTCCCCCCATAGATCTGTGTTTAGTTCATGTGCTTTTAGTGTAACTGTGAGCACACTTGGATGAAGTGTAATTATCATCATCCTTTGAACAACAACCTTACACAAAGAAATTTTTAATTGTCTGTACCCCACTGCAACAATGCTAGCAGCATCGAAAGCCCCAGCACAGAACATCTCCTGCTTACATATCAATTGCACCTCCAGAAAAGATTTCTTCTATAGCTCCTATTGCTGCTAAAACAATAGTGGGTTTCAGGAGATCTTTTTGCAAGTACAGCCACAGACAGAGATATATATGAATGCCATGAGTCAGTGGCTATGGCATCAGGTTGCTAAAATAACTTGTGTTCACCTTAAAATTGCCACGGAGCTGCTAACGGTAGCTTTAGACTAATCACGTGACCTCACTGCCTTTCCCCTCCTCCCCATAAAAGATGAGCAGTATTTGACATCTACAAAATATTTGGAGATAGCTGGATGGAAAAATGCTTTTAATCCTATGTTCCCTACCTTGGGCAGAGGGAAGAGAGCACGAGCCACACGTGGCATGTATCAGGCTAGCTGATGGTTTAGGGAAGGCACGTGGTGCTGGCAGGGGTGGGACGACCGACAGTGAAGGACAACTGCCTCTGCCAGCACGGGGCTCTGGGCTTGCCCTGCTTAGTGCACTGGGCATAGCAGCACTGCAGCCAGAACTGGAAAACCCTTTTCTTAGCAGCTTCTTGTAGGGCAAGAGAAGACAGAAGAGAAGACAGCCAGGTGTCACCTACTAGGCAAGATGAAGGAAATCTCCCCCCCCAGGAGCTGAAGTACTCCCCTTCACTGAAAGCCATCCACCACCTTGCTCACACTCAACTCATCCACACAGAGGTTTCCCCACAGAGTCCGATGCGGATTCTATAGTGTCCAACGTTTCATTTCTAATTAATTGCAAATACAAAGGAAGCCTCTTTCTTTCTCATATATAAACTCACACAAAGGACAATTAAAAATAAAAGACATGCAAATTAACTTTTTCAGCCAGGAAAGTCTGGAAGATAAAGCAGCATCTCTAGTAACAGACAATAACTGTACCACACATTGATGGCAATGAAGCAGAGCAAAATATATCTTGGAATGTGTCTTGGAAAGTTGGAATTTGTTATAATCCAAGCTTACTTCCAAATATCAGAGCTATTCTCATGCATTTTCTAGCCCTTTACTCATAAAAATATGTTTTGAGCAAGTCACCCAAAGTACTATGTTCTAAGTTGTATTCTGATACCTGGGTGCCAGATGGTAGCTGCTTTTAAATACTCTGGGTTTTTTTTTTAAGCTTATTCATCAATTCTTTCTCTCTTGCAACTGCACCTGGTAATCATGTTGTAGAACACAGAGCACTTGCCTGGCTGTACTGAGTCATAAATGCTAGAGACAGATCAGTTATTTACTGCTCTCTACTGTAGTAGGAGATATCGGAAAAAAAAAAGCTTTTTGCAATACACTTCACACCTGCAATTCAACACAAAGTTATGTTCCTCTTATTTGCTTTGAAAATGTCCTCAACGAAGCTGTGAAGGGGGCAAACACAGGGACTGCCCTTCCTGTGAAACCTCTTGTGCTCATGCAACACAGCTGCATCTCTTTCAAGAGCTTTCAGTTCTGATGTATAGGGAGGATTGGGTTTTTCCAGTCCTTTGTGTTACTTGGAGGCATTTTCCAGTACTACTTTTCAAGATTTTGTGGCATGGGCTGACATAACTCTTTTAATATCCAGTACAGCACCAAGAGGAAACAGAGAGAGAAGAAGAAAGCGGAAGCTACTACTCAGGTCTCCTGTTTCTAATGGAAAGAAATCCAAGAAGATCCTTACACTGAGAATTTCTAGTGCTATATGCATGAAGTCACTAGTGACATTCTTCAGCACTCAGTGGGGCTCCATTTCAATCTCTCTTTGCACACTGTGTAATCATTGTCTTTCACATAGAACATCTGCTGATACCTCCACATCAAAAGCTTTTGATCCTCATGTAGTTCTCTCATTTGAGAGTACCCCATATGATGTTGACACTATATTTTTTAATGTCCTCTCTGATCTTTCCTCAAGGTCCTACATTACTCATTGTATTTGACCCACTCCCCACTTCTACTGTAATCTTCCTTTATCTGCCCTCTTCAATCATATGTGCTTTGTTTCCTTAAAACATGGCTTTTTTCTATAGCCTGTCTGCTTGTGTATGGTTTCCTCTCTTGTTTTAAACACTGCTTCCTTTGATTTGTCATTCAAGTTGTGTTTCTTCAGCCACAGCTTAGAAATCTTACCTGGAACCAGAGACTGAATCCTCTCATCATTGTGAAGACATGTTTTGTTGCGGTTAGGTTTGCAAGGTTTGACACCTTTACTGCTGTGTAAGTCATGGAAACACACATGCTGCTGTAGTTGTATTCAAAATCTTGAAGGCAGTAAGGGCTCACTTATTTTTTATTGTTTATTTCTTTTCCCTTACCATGTCACTATGAAATGCAAAACGGGTAATCTGTTCGTACGTTTGACATCAGTGACAAATAACTAATCCATTAACTGAATTATTTAGTTAAATGCTTTGATTCATGATGTTATTTTCATTATGAAAAAGCATTAATAATCTGTTGATACTTTCACTTAACATAAGATTCTGTTATTTTTATTATAATCCTATTTCTCCAGAAATTCATCCAGTGATTGTAATTTGCTTTGGGCTAATAATTTGCAATTTTCCTGTGACTTTCATCAGACAGGCAGACATTTCTTTTTCCATTTACTAGAGGATCTTGCTATGTGTAAGGTGTTACTTTGACCCTTTGGCATTTAACTATACCTTAGTGTTGGCTCAAAGACAGGTTTGCATGAGCATCACAAGCCACACAATCTTGGTCCATATTTAAATAAAGAAAAACAGTTAGAGGTTTGTCTCTAGATGCATCACATGGAGAAATGCACCTTGCAGGATTTGGCTGAGGTTGCATCAGTCACTGAGAAACATTTCTTCAAAACTAAGGTACTGCTTTGTCTTGGGACAAATATTATTATGATTTCAAGCAGATATTTCTCACCTGGCAACAAAGCTAAAAATCCCTTGCATCAGTATTATTTCATGATCTCGAGAAGAGATGAACTTGTTTTTCTTTTCTCATTTTCATTGACTAATGGATTGTATGAGAAATTTTGTATGTTCCTTTAAAACTGAGGTCTTATTAATCATGATTTTAAAATCCTTGATAAATTCTCAGCATCTTTAAACAATTCTAACAGGAATTTATTCTCAACAAATCTGTTTGGCAAATTGCTGTAAGGGAAGTTTGCCTGCTGTTTTCAAATCACTTATGCTTATAGCTATCTGTGAATCACCTGCCAGATACATGAATTTTCATGAGAGCTGTCCTGCAGCGCAATATCTCATCACACACATCTAATGATAACACTATGTAAGCAAAAGTGAGTCACAAATTTTATTCCATTTGACACACTGTCCTGTGATTCCCTGCTATCCTGCAGAGCTACGCGATCAACAGGTGTTTTCTCACAGTGTCCCAGCCCACAAAAAACCACAACTATGCAGCACTCACTCACTATATAAACCACGAAAGAGGAGAAGTAATTTTCATGTAAGTCTCAATGTTCCCTTTCTTAATTTCAAGCTATTCCAATAACACTCTTCTTCCAGTGGTTCTGAGTTATCAAACATTACACAGAATGTACCATGTCTAGACTTTGACTACAGGTTTAAGTCCATGTAAACAGGTATCCAGACACTTAGTATTAATAGTAAAATTTGAATGACAAAGCTATTAAAAACAGCTGTCACTCAAAACATCCTTTTCACCTAAGATTCAAGCTAATTACTAATGAGGTAAAAGGAAATGTCCAATAATTCAATAGGAATATTATCTGCATAGTTATGTTTTGTAACAAACCACGCCTAATGCCTTAGGAAATCTCTCTATGGTTTGTCCATGGGCCATAAGTCAAGCTGCTGTTTCATACATTGCATCATACAGTAGAGCAAGGAGATCAGGAGCACATTTCTTGCCATTACCCAGCAAAACAGCACACTAACCCATGCCAGTGTAAGGGAAAAACAAAGCTCAAAATGTTATTTTAGAATTCACAAAACCGTTCTGTCCTTCTACTGGTATTCCCAGCAGTTCCCCGTTCTTAAGTGACACTTGATGTTTACACAGGGCAGAGAGAGCCCACCTGTCTAATCAAGGAAGCTTACCATAATTCCAACTTAAGACCCCACATCTCTTTTTTAATATTTTTTTATTAGCTTTATTGTGCAAATTACATTCTATCTGGGTATATATATTAGCACAATAGATATTTTGATAAAAAACCCAAAAACAAGAAAACATCTCCGAGTAATTCTCATTTGTATTAATAGAGAATTAATTTTGAAACATGCCTCTCTTCACAGATACATCATATGACTTTTAAATTAATGTGATTTAGCTCCGTTTTGCATAGCAACCTTTATAGAGAGAAAAATACACTTGCATTTGCTTTGGGAAGAAAAAGTTGAGAGGTCAGTCTTTGTCCATACAGGTAATGTGTTAGTTATAACAATAAAACGTCTGGAACCATTACAGAGTGCTGATTCACTCTGCAAACCTAAAGCTCTTTTTTCTTATTATGGAGCACTCAGTGTATAGAACAGCACATGAGGCTGACGTCCACGGGCTGGCTGTGGCACAGTGTATTTGGAAGTAACAAATAATGAACAACGGGCAACTTTGGGAATCAAGCAAGGAAAAGAGTCTTAAAAGATGAGAAGATTAATCTCTTCATTATTTTTTTTTCTTTATTATCCTATGCTGTAAGGAAAACAGACAGGGGCAGTGATGACGCATGAATTGAAAATATGGGAGTGGAGGCACAAAATAGGATCATCTTCTCTCACTGTCACTCACACACTCATATCCACATCTGAACAGGGTGACAAAGGAAAACTTCAAACTTTTGCCATTTTTCTGGTCTACTCTGCTCTTTTAGGAAAAAAAACACTCTTGCATGTAGACGGTTTTGCTCCCAAGCATACACCATTGTTTAGTTCACAGAGGTCCTAAACTAATTTACTGCCTGTTATGCTAATGACATAAATAAGCATGCTCTTAACAGTGCAGCTTCAAAAGAAATTCAGTTGGCAAAATGAAACATTTGAGTTTCATACAGATCAAACTCTCCATCAAGTTCAGACTTATTTAGATAAATACAGGTCTGTGAAACACTCAAGCAAGAAAAAGGAAACAAGTTGGGTAAGAAGGCAACAGTGAAATCAACCCCTAAACTATAGCAACAAGTATCACAAGAGGAAAAAAAAGAAATAAGCAGAATAGACTTGAAATGCAAAAAGGTAGCTGGAAAATAATTATCTCTTGCCAACAGTGAACATTCAACCCAGCAAAACAACAGCAGGAGTTAGCTGGAACCCTTATGCTTTTAACAGAAAAGAAGCTCATATTGAAGGAAACATTTAATGTGTATTCTGAAACTATCTTAAGTGACAGAAATACTGTAGCACCGAAGAAGTTACTTTACCTGGTGTTTCAGTTATATCTGATTTTTGTCCAAAATTCAATCAAGACAGGAAATGCTGTTGGATTTAGAAGCACATCCAAACCAAAGTATAAAAACAAGTCTGTAACACTGTCTTGATCTTTTCTTCCTGTAAATCACAAAATGGCATATTCTTGTTTAATGTTTATTGTTAACCTGACATAAAATGGAAAACTTTTAAAAAGTCTACTTTTCAAAGTCAGACACTTGTGTTGCAAAGTCACATAGGTGCATTTCACACATTTTGGAATATTTCACACTTGTGTATAAATGCAGATTGGTTTCTGATATGAATTGAATCTACATTATTTTTGACCTACTCTCTGTCTCTCCAAGTTAACAGCAGCAGAGCTGCTTTCTACTGTGTCAAGGAAGAGTGTCAAGTAAGATGCTGAAGTCAATAGTTGCTGATATTCCCGTTTCTATAAACTGTTTTGAAGCAATATGTGCGAATACATCTATGTGTATCACTGCTATTCTCATTTTCTTACTTAGTTTTACACCTAATTGTTATGGCATACATTGAATTCAGGTCAAATAACACCACACCCAAGTTAAAACTAAAGAAAAGCACCATCCCCATCCCCTTTTCCTCCTCTCCCTCAAAGCCCCACACTTGTAACAAAGCAGAATTCATCAACAGCTGGTATTTCACACTGCTGGGTGGATCCAGGAACCCTGCCTGCCATTAAGGACTGTCAAATATCAATTAGGAGTTGAGGACCACATGCTACAAGGTTTGCATTTGAAAAATTAAAACCCATCACCTATGTATGGAATTAAATTGGTCCCTTTCCATCTTACCACTAATCAAAGGATTAGAAATAGAAATATCTTTATAAAGCAGGAAGAACCAAACTGAGATGCATTCAATGAATCTCTTCCCACAGTCTACTTCTGTTTTTTCTCTTGTGGAAGGAATTAGGAAATAAAAAAATCAGGCTTATTTTCAGAGTAACAGACAGGAAGGAACTCAAATCCCTTGACTGCACTTCCAGTCTAGCTATTTCTTAACATTGTCAACACAAGTAACTAAAATTTTGCTCTATAATATGACACCCATGAGGCATTCAGATTTGTAATTAAATATCAATAGTATGAAAGAAATACATTACAAATAAAGGTCACTATTCTAGGGGAGAACAAGCAGGCATTATGCACTCCTGAAGAATTGTCCTTCAAAATATGTTACACAGACAGAAAAACTATGGAACTGATTGTACAGATACAGCTTGAGAGATGAACCGCAGCCCTTCGAGTTCTCAGTGGAGACAGTCTGGGCTTTAAGTGTAACAGGTTGTGCAAGTATATCTGTAGTCATGAGAAGTCAGTATGGAACTTCACCTTTCACTGCAAACATTCAGGATCAAGAAAAAAGTTATGCCCACCCAGCTGAAAGTAGGCAGAGGTGGGCCAATAGCATGGCTGGGATGCCAGCTACTGGGAATGGAAAGAAAAGGTAAAAAAAAACCCAAGAAACCCACAACCTCCTCCCACACAAACAAGAAATGTTGCTTTTTTTTTTTTTTTTTGAACCCTAAAAGCATTTCTCTTAACACTGGACCGGTGGATCACTGATTTTGGTTAGCTAGGTGCATAAACTCTGACGTTACATCTAAAGGCTGGCTTCTCCTTTAGCCTCCTGTTTTACCCTCAGCCTGTCCTGATCTGCATATCAGCTGCAAAGCCCATCTGTGCCTCCTGGCTATTTGGATTTAGCTCTATTGTGACTGTTATGCATGGTGATCCCTATTTACCTTTACCTTCTAATAAGGTGTAATATTATTTGAATTTTGCCTTTGATCCATAGGCTGGACAACACTATCACAAGAAACAGAGCAAAAATAATTACTCTGAACACTTGGATGTAAGAGCTTAGCAAAATACTTTTCACTTTCTCAGGAAAATTCTTACTGCTTGAGGGAGGTGGGTTATACTAAGCACTACAGATCTTTTTAGCCACACGGATCTTTTCAGCCACATCTCTGTCTATGTGCCTTCAGTTTTGCTTGAAGAGATAAATCTGTTTTCAACCAGGCTCTTTTACGTTTTCTTATCTCCCAAGGAAGTGTTTCTTCCACATCAGTCAGGTGGTTAAGCTACACAAGTATGTTAAAACTATCAGTTTTATAAGAAACACAGTGCCAGTCAATGTAGACCTGAATGTCCTGTTAATAATGTATTTTCTGTTCGGAAGCCGGAGCGGGTAGTCATTACCTCTGAACAGAAGTTACTTGTGATGCCCATGTCCCAAATCTTTCAAATTTGGGAATGGAAGCTCAAAGTCATAGGTGTTATAGGCCCATTTGTATCTCCACGTATACATGGATGCCATTACTGAAAGACATGATTCCAAAGTTGTACCTTTCATTTGCAAACATTTCTGACATACACATGCTGCTGTATTTTTTGACAATGATGGAAATTCATGAGATGACCCATTTGCTTAAGGACTTGCAGGTTAATGTTCTGAAGGATCATGTATTATGTCTTCTCACAGAAATAAAAACAACAGTGTTGTGCTCATCAAAAACAACAGCTGCTTTTGGGCTTCAGGAATATGCCTGAGAACAGTGTTGAGCCATAGCTTTTCATGGTCACTACTTAGTATAAAATACTAAATACAAAAGCAATAATACCATATGACACCTTTCAGAATCTCCTCATTCCAGCCTAAGTAGAATATATCAAGGCATACTGCAGCAGGATTAAGTGTCATTCATTAAGATCCTTAGCTGCACAGGTGAATCCTGCGTGACTGAACACAGAAACCTTTCAGACCCTGTAGACCTTCATGGGGATGTAATGGTCTGTGTATGTAGGTTTTACTGGATAATTTGACATACATTATTGATGAAAAATGAATTAGACAACAGGATGTACAGAAGAGATGCTATGGAGAGGAAGAAAGAATTCATACACTGTGTATGTACACATGTTAGCAGTTTACCCCCACAAGGACCTTCTTTGCAAAGGATGTTAAGAGAAAGGGAAAGCATCACATGCCTGAAGAAAAGAGCTGTTTCTTATCACACGAAACACATGAAATTCTGTGAGAGCACTAGCTCAAGCATTTGTCATACATGTACTTGCTATCAGTATGGGCATGACTGTCTCTTAGAAACAGACTGAAGTAATGCAAACACCGGGGAAGGGTGTTGCTTGGGAACAGAGACACTCATTCAGCATATCTTAATAGAAAAGTGATTTTTTTTTCCTTTTCCCCACAGTGGTGTAGATATTTAACATTTCTGAAAACACACAGGCACATTTATGTTCAAAGTATTCTTTACTCCTAAAATATTCATACTACTTAATAAAATGAAAAAATATTAATGTGCTAAATCAATACAAAGCTTTATCACATTAAAAAATTTCCTTTTTAGACAGAAGAAGAAATACCACTGGGTAATCATGAGGTAATTGTCTTCCTGCTGGCTCTTGGAACATAAAGACCAACAGGCATTTGAGGCCTCTACAGAAGAGCAGTGCCCTTTGAAGCATTAGGCTTTCCTAAAATGCACAGTTATAATACCTTAAAAGACAACAGCCTTCCATTTTTATTGTTGCATGAGTTTAAAGTAATTAGGTCACAATGTCATCTTTTTCTGAATCTACAAATTGTCAGAGATCACACCCAAAAATTACATTCAATAGCAGACAAACAAGCTTTATGACGTGCAAATGTTTATATTTACCAGCACAGCAAGGGACCATTCAAGAGCCCAGCTATTGTTAGAAATCCCTTGGAGCTGGAGGAAGTTATCCATCAACAAAGCAGTTGATTTCTTCATCTTTCTTTACACTAAAAAATGCAGTTTTACTTCTGCTCTCCAATTTACTATGTATATCAGGAATTGCTCCAGTAAACTTCAAGTATTATCAACGTTATATACACATCAACCTCAACCTCAGCTTTTTTCCAGACCTAAAAAAACCCTAAAACCAACCAGCTTGGAAAATGTAGAAGAGCCAGAAGTTCCCATTTAATAAGAACTAAGACTAAAACACCACTTCCCCTGGCCGCTCCTGTGTTTAACAACAAACTATTTTTTTCAAATGCTCATGTTTTCAAGAATGGCTTTCCAAGGCTGACACTAGGGAAAGAATAAATTTCATCAGTGTAACTGATTTTTCAATTTTGCAATGGAGAAAAAAAAAAATTAAGAAAGGATGAAAATGGGTCCAAGAATGGGTTGCTGACAGTGAGTTGGTTAGAGCCTTTCCATGCTGTTTCAGCACCTTCTTCCTGGTCCTGCTTCAAATCACTTCCATGACAAGGCTTACAACATTAATAATTTCTCTATTTGCATAACGTAAATAAAATATACTGTGATGAACTTTGCTTCTGATTACATTATTTAACTCAACATGGTGATTACAAATGATGGCATTTTACATGAAAAAGAATATTTTGAAACTTCCAAATCCCTGTTGAGACCTCAAAACGAGAGGAAATCTGCCATTTTAAGTATATAAATTTCTCTGTGATGATAACATCTCTCACTGCAAAACGAGCAAATTAAATCACTTGAGAATGCTACGAAAGACAGAAAACTTTAAACTAAATGCCATTCATAATGCTGCAAAGAAAAGCAAATGATGTGTTCCCTTTGATATAGGAAAACATATTTACAGCATTATCTATCATTAAATAGAGGAATCTGTCAGATACTTTTTTTATCGGGATGATGACTCTTCCCTGGTGTTAGACTGCACTGTTCAAACAATAGTGTATTTTGAAAATATAAGTTTATTATGTGTTTGTATGTTCTGTATTAGCCAGCTCAATGAAGTTCTAGCTGACTGTTTTTCAGCAACCACCAAACACAGAGGCTATCAATCACAAGATGCATTTTTGTAGTTACTTGCAGAAGAGCTATGTATCAGTCTACTTAAGAGATTGAGGCTTCAGTTGCTAACCACTTTAGGTAATGAAATGTGCCAAAGGGCTCATTTTTATGTGTCTGGTCTCCAGCTGCAACTCCAGAAGGTGCTAATTCTGGTTTAGATCTGCAGCCCTATGCAGATATCTTGATAACCTGGGGTATCTCAAGTCACACAAGGAGTTCAGACATTCAAAATCCCTCCCTTTTTTCTTTCACATAGAAAATTTCATTCGAGTGAGTGTCTCTGGTAGCAGCAATAAACACAAGTAAACAGTGGGTGACCCCAGCCTAAGACAGGAGAGTCGTGTGGCACAGACCGTCACTGCTTTCCCGAACAATTTGCAGAGTGCCTTGTAAGGCAAGAAACTGCTGTTCTTCTCCAAATATCTGTTGTTCCTCAAATGAAAAAAAAAGCAAAACCCAAAACATCTCTAAAAGACATGCTTCACTTTTTAAAATATTGCACAAACAGCTTGTATGACCTGAACTACCTTTTCTGAATCCTGCCTGGCACCTCTATATCCCACCTTTAAGACTCCTGTCATGCCCATCCATAACACAATACACCATGTGCCACAAATGATGAGATTCCTACCAGATACAAGAAGTGTTTGTTGTTTTGGGGTTGCTGGTTTTTTTGGGATGGTTTGGGGTTTTTTTGTGATTTTTTTTTTTTTTTAAGCAGGCAGCTTGGCAGGTTTTGCACTGCATACCTGCTAGAGAAATTATGGGCTAATTAGATTCAGGGCTTTTATTGCTCTTTGCACTGGTGTGCAAAGTTGTCAGAGCTGGAATGAAGTTCTGCTTTTGCACACTACCTTTGGTTTTATCCTTCACTTTTAGTTCTAGCAGATCACTTCACCTTTGTGTTACAAAGCTCTGAGAACTAATATAAAGACACATTCACTTTTTTTTCCCCTCTCAAATTTTCAGGTCAAAAGCATGAGGAAAATAAGCAAAACTGCTTAAAAGTATTTTTGTTGAGAAGAAATTTGAAGATAACCAGAATTACTTTCCTATGCAAAGCTGGATAAACTCTGATAACCAATTCTTCCACCTGAAAAAGAGTAGTATTTGTAATATATGAGCAATATTTTCTGAACCTGACTTCCATTTCAGTCAAATTATTTATCTCCTCTCATATGTTTACTACAAGGGATACACTACATTTGTTAAAAAAAGAAAAAAAAAAAAAAAGAGAATACAAGCTATTACTCTGCCTCTATTTAATTGCTTGGAATATTTAGAGCAGCTGGTAAGTGATTTCAGGTGATGCCACAACTATCAAAACAATTATACCTAACAGATATG
The DNA here is from genome assembly GCA_013399135.1 of Heliornis fulica. Taxonomy (NCBI): domain Eukaryota; kingdom Metazoa; phylum Chordata; class Aves; order Gruiformes; family Heliornithidae; genus Heliornis; species Heliornis fulica. The sequence goes on from VXBZ01010794.1 coordinate 480,213, forward strand.
TTGCATTCTGAGAAAGCTATATTCCTCAGCCAAAAGTCAGTTGTTCCCAACATTCAATATTAGAAACATAATATGTTACAGAAATAAAACTTAACTGAAATTTCAAGACCTGCCCTGAGCTGCTTCTTGCTCTCAGGTCAGCAACAACTCCACACATACACCTACCTATATACGCCTATTACTAAGCTCAGGAGCAAACTGGTTTATTTAGGAATTTATTTTTATGCAATAGTTCTTTACATGGGTCTTTGCACTGTAATTTTTACAGAAATAAAACACTTTGTGCTATATGGATGCAAGTATTGGTGTGTGAGACTTTTTTAGTGTTTGATCTAGTGAGAAGCTTTTTCCTGGTCCTTTATATTAGTTCCAGATTTCTCTGGGAGTTACTATAGATGCAAATCACTGTTTGCAAGTCAAGTAATGAATAAAAATGAATAAAGTAATGACTTATTAACTTGACCAATATGAGCTCTTTTGACTGGACTGCAGTCAAACAGTATTACCACTGAATCTAACTTAATTAACTGTGGTAAACACAGAAACGTGAATCATTACCGCCTTCAATCTGTGATTGTAGCTCCTTTCAACAACAGGCTCCAAAGACCACAAATTTTAGCTTGCTGTTATTACCTGCTTGTTTGCATAAACTATTTCAATAAACACAGACTTTTCCCCATTACTGCATTCATTTTCTGCTCCCCACACTACATTAGGATCATATGGGGTATGTTCCCCACACTACATTAGGATATACTTCTTAGAAGTTGGCAAATGCCCAGAGCCTGTAAGATCCCAAAATACCTTTACCCAATAAAGATACACACAGAGTACCTCCCCTATGCCTTCTTCTGAAGGTCACTGCTGATTCAGCTCAGGTCCTCTGATTCAACCAGCCATGCAAATATATGTTTGGTTTGGCTGACCAGGGAGCCAGAAGCTCCTTGGTGAGTCTTGACATATTACCCAAGTTTCATTAGTACTTCTACCATCAATTGTGTTCCCAACATCCAATATTTAGAAACCATTTCTTGGGGAAAAGCATACCTTGGTGAGATTAAAGTGTTTACAGGGTAAAGTTAGGGTAAAGTTATGGATGTTCATACACCCTACAACATCATGTAGTTCATATATACTTATGAGCTACATGTTACTTTTAAACAGGGTAAACCTGTTCACCGAGTTCTTACAGCAACGTATTTCTTGAAACAGATTCACCGTACTCCTTCACACTGAGTTGCCAAATTAGACATTTCATAAATAATGATACAGGTGTTTATTTTCTTAGTACACATAGATGGGACCAGAAATTGGGGACAGAGGTTTCACACAGGACCCATGGTCTTGCACAAAGGAGTTCAATTAAATATCCAAATTTGCACCATGCAAATGTAAGCTTCCTTTTATTTTGCATATGTTATTTTCCTTTTAAAACTTTAAAAAATAAGTATATACATGCTCACATATACTAGGAAAGATTGAATAAAACAGAAGTACTACTTTGGAATAGATGACAGATTAGTTAACAGAACCATTTATCAATTTGATGAAAACCAATTAAGAAAAACTCATTTACAGATTGTTTGCTGTTCATACATAAATATGGATGTGATCCTGACTGTTATATTCAGAACATGCTTGCAGACTACATTTTGCCACAATTTCTCAAGTTTCCATTTTGATTCTGAAAGGATAGTTACTGGAAATTAATATAAAATGGGCCCACCTAATACAGCATTAGAAGAACATAGTCAGAGTTCAAACACATTCTTCATTGAGTAAGCAGCCTTCTGATCCATTACCATTTATAAATTTCCCAGATTTGTAACAGCCAATGCTTTAAGAGAGGAAGCAACCCAATGAGAAAAGGCTATAAACCCAAGACATTTAAGTGATGTACCAATCATATCTTTTTCCAACAATAACACTTTAAATCTTCTCAGCTCCATATTTCAGTTTTCCCTCCCATAAATAATTTACAATAGCCACAGTGAGCCAACTTCAAGTCTATGTGGGCCAGAGGTAAAATTAGCTCCAAAATGAGGGGCACCTCTCACAATGAATGACAGTTGAGAAGTTTGCCCTAAAGTGATTTGGATTTCTAAGCTACCTCCCAGGGGCTAGAGCTTATCTTTTCTAGTTATATGCATGTGTGTTGAGATTTGGCATGGACTATATGTCTTATTCTGTGGGATCCTGCCTCTGAAACAGTTTGCTTATAACATGCAATAGTGTCCGTGTTTCTCCTTGCTCAGTGTAACGCATGTAACTATCACCAATAGCAAGACATGTAACGGCCAATCTTCCTCCAGGACTGATGGAAGTGCAGGTAAATCACTAACCAAATCTGACTATACAGAGAAAATTAATAGTTATTTTTTTCTCTAATTAACAACAATTCACACACCATCCTCCGCCACCTCCTCCAAAACCAAACAACAGCCAACAACCAAAATAGCCCCTCCACTATGAAATACTCATCATACATGTTGTATCTGATGGATGTTGCAGTCTGAATGTATCTGTGTCTACATTTCAAATTACTAACCTTGTAGGCATTAATGCCTTTCACATACCAATATCTACACTCTAAAATAACAGAATGACACTTGGTGTGTGGGGAGAGGCGTTACCCATGCTATTATGAATGCTTTTCAGCATCTTTTTCTGATGCTCAAGGCTAAATTGATACCAATCCTGCCAAAAAAACTCTCCAGGGTGTGAGAAGAGGTCACACTATCTTGTCTTTCACTTTTTTTTTTTTTAAATACTAAAAGAGAAAGAGGAGAGATTAACTTTATTAGGTTTTCTCCTGTAAAACATTTTCAGATGTCCTGAGTTTCCCACAGAGTATCACTGTCAGTAAGAAAAAGAAACAAGTAGCCCTGTAGTGTCATCTCTACATCAAAAATGTCACTAAAGAACATAAAGTAAATTAAAATAAAAATGCTTGCTTATCATTATGCAACAGTCTCCTGTTTCTAAAAAAAAAAAAGAGACTACTTCAGGTCAGGGTATTTCTTTTTAATTAAGAGACCTTCCTTCAATTCTTTTATCTTGTTTGTGTACATATTTAAGTTTATCTGAAAATAGATTTTCCTTTAACCATTGAAATTCAACAAGATCCTGAGCCTGCTTTCCTTACCCTAGCAAACTCTCAACCATAAAGTTACACAATATCTCTTAAAGGGCAGATCCTACAAGATATAAACACACCTTCAAAGGCATAAACTAGACACCAAACCTCAGAAATCCCCTAGAAAGTCGTGTGCTTTTAGTGTCAGCTTAATGTTAATGCACTGTCAGTTTGATATTCAGGATATTGCTCATTTACATAATGTTTTGTTAAACTAGGGCTAAACATGTAATCACTAAGATCATATCTATCTGATGAGCATGAAGGTTATAAATTGTTCAAGCATGCACGGTGTACAAAGGTATTTTCTAATGATTAATTAATGTGAATGGATGGATCAAGATATTCAGTAATTCAAACCCAAGTTTTAGGGCATGGATAGACTGACAGTTTGTCTTTCACAAAATTCAAGATTCTTTTCTGAAATGGCTTTGAATTGTTGATATGAATCTTATCCCAAAAGAATCAAAGCAATTTATACATGAAAGTGCACAACTGCAACAAAGAGATCTTCAGAATCTAAGATGGAATGAAATACAAATCTTTCATTTCTAATTGAAGAACTCATTCCTTTACATTAGCTTTCCATAAATTATTCATTCTCTTAAACAAAAACTCTACATACAAAGTTCCTGCAAGCTGATAAATTGTGGTTTGTTTTTCGATTCTCCAACCCACAACCCCTCCATATATAAGAGAGATTGTTAACTGATATTACTGTCCTAATTATTTGAGAAGTACTTGCACATCATAGCAGAGATAGTTCTATTGACCCAAGATAGTCTGAAGTCTATTCAAAATTGAATTGTTGACTGCAACCTTCTTATTTATAAAGGACTTTAAACTATGGTTCGGTGACTCAAATCCCTTTTTTTGCATTCTAAGTAGCCAGTCAACTACGTTAATGATCAAGGTACCTGGGGATAACAACATCAGGAAATACCTATGTTCCTGTTCTATATTACTATTGTGTTTGTGATGTGTTTGGTAATAAGAAAAATAAATACCAGAAGCATATCATTATTTCTGTAATTCAACTTACATTTTTCTAAACCCACTAATTACTAGGACAATTTCGATCTCATAAAAGAGATAGAGATGTGCTACTGAATCTAAAAATCAAAGCCCATGAAAGCCTTTTAATACAAGATTTAATCAGACATGCTCAATATAAGTATCTGCCAACTGAATCTTGTCATTCTTATTCATATTTTCTTTTTGTCCACTTAGCATCGCTGGATGCATTAATGCAGAGAATGAATCAGCACAAACCATCTCCATTTTGCCAGATGTGTGCTGTGACACTTGCTCTAAAACAAGAGGGCAAACTGGAACCATATGAAGTATTTCTCTTTAAGCACACTATGAAAACAGTAGCAACAACCTCCTGGTTAAAGGAGTACAGCACACCAGCAGAATTTTTAGACCTGTACTTTCTAGTCACACGCAGTGTTTTGTACTTTAAGATCCTATGACGTGCTCTGCACAATGCTCTGACACCAAACCTGGCATCTTCAAGGCAGGAGTACTTCCCATAATGCCACCACAAACCACATGCTCAAACTCCAGCTCCATGGGAAAACCCCATTCATGTCTTTTCCTTCAGCAGCCTGATCAACTAATTGTGTCATTAGTTGCTGTTCTTAAAACAAACTATTTGACAGTATAAATAACAGCATCAATGAAGGCATGTCACCAGTAGCGTGTTTCTCATCTCTAAGCCTTCTGTTCTGCAATGACGTCTCACACAGGCTGAATGCCCTTCAGACATGCTACTAGACATTTATACCACAATGAACAGTACTGCAAAAGCAGATCACCTCCTGAAAACAAATTAAAAAATATTTCATTTTCTGGGTAGTTAGTTGCACAGGTAGGAGAAACGGAAGGAAAAAAAACCATTCTGAGGGACACCAAAGGTCCATGGAGCCCAGCATCCTGGGCACTAGTGACTGTCTAAGACAATTCAGCATAAGACAAACAGGCTCCTTCCAAGCCTGCTGGCAAGCTTGACTACTTGTCAGAGTAACCTATGGTAAGGAGTGCATCATAAGAAATGCCCATTTGCTCCTACTCTGCTCTCCATAACTTTTCAGATTCATTTATTATACTATTATCTTCCCTCTACTGCCCTGCATGCTCAGTGTCCTTATGAAACTTCTTACAAAAGTTTTGTCAAAGCCTTTAGGAAATCCAGCAGAACATGGAATCAGAGTGAGTTTCTTCGGTACCTCCTGAGCCAGAGGGGTGCGTTGTGCACATCTTACATGTCAGTGATGCCACAGGCCGGCTCTCCTACAACACCCAACACTTGTTCTCACTCAGCTGACTTCTTCGGGGAGGAATAAGCACAGTCCTTTGAAGGGAAGGCTACACCAAATTTTTAAGTTATCCTAAACTTCTTGGTAAGGTTCTTATTACTGCTTTTCTTTACATTTAAGATACATAAAGGCCACAATGTCTTTTCCTGCTTCTAGGAGGGGAACAATCAAATTTAGAAAGGTTCCTTAATTGTTGCACAATTACTCTGGTCTGTAGAAACAGATGGAACTGGAAAACAGTGGTACATTGTGTATGTTGATATATTGTAACTGTTTGCAATTGATGTTACTGTATGCATTATGCTTTCACCACTGGAAGCAAGAATATAATTTGTAGGTAACAGAATCTCAGTTTGAACCCTCAGCAAGAACACCATGTGGCAAGAGTTCATCTATTAGTTTCAAATTCATCTGAGGTATAAGAAATGCAGTTAACTCATTAAAATGCAACTATGCAATGCAAATTCAGAGAGAGTAAAATGCTCTTTTTAGTTAATTTCTATGTTAAATAAGACCTTACTCTGTGTGTTATGTAAATCTTTATACATAAGAAATAAGAATCCTAATTTACAAATAAAATCCTAAAAAAAAGTAGACTTTTTTTCTGTTGATGTAAACATAATTCATTATCTGTTACTTTAATTTATAACCACTCTGGAAATTTCTCATTTAGGTCACCTACATTCCACAAAACACTACTAATGTGTGGGGCGGGGGAGTTAAAAATTGTTTGTGGGGGAAAAATACATTTTAAGTTTTGACTAGAGAAACCTACCAAAGCTTATATTTTTCATATGTAACATCCATACATACATGCAAGTTCAACCTAACTACTCCCCACATTTGAATGTTACACCTCAGAAAAGTCTCCTCAATGCACATTCCCAGCTAACCAGCAGCATTTACATCGAGTTAACTATTCTTGTATGTTTGAGTGTTTCACTACATGAATCAGAGTGCAAAACTAACTCTCAGGCCTTCCAAAGCTGTGGTCCAACACACAACTGCTCACAGAGCGATAGCTAAGGACCCCGTAACAACAGAGAAACTAAACACTCACCCCAGGCTCCAGCAGCATGCTCACACCAGGTACTGCAGCAACTTCTGGCTAGCAACACACCAAACCCTGCAAGAAAAGTAACTGTTAGAATGTGGAAGTTCAGAGGTTTGCATATACACAGGTGGAAGAGTTTGTGCTCCAGTAAATGCCAGTCTCAGCCCCACCAATATGTTAAGCACATACCCCTCATGCAATGCAGCTGGAAAAGGCACTAAAGCCTTGAGGATTTGCTGACTCCTTTGAGGATGCCCACAATTAACAAGTTCTTTGCAGCTGTATTCAGTAACTTTTTGGCATGGAGACAGGACTCTTTTTAATGATGCCAACCATATGTTCAAGTTAACTACTCTATTTCTTGCCTATCAATATGTATTAGTACTATTAACAGTAACACAAATTTTCTTTCCATGCAAGTATAGCATCAGATGGTCTCATCCTGAACATTTAGTACAATTTAATTAGCAAACTTTGAATATGAGTATCATATCCTGCCCTGGCAGGGGTTGAACTAGATGATCTCTAGAGGTCCCTTCCAACATCTAACATTCTGTGATTCTGTGTGATTTTTGGAGTATGATGTTAATAGAATGATCCAGCATCCTTCTACTGAATGGTTTACTCAAAACAGGCAATTGCATACAATTATCTCAGAAATACTGTTTCAAAATTTAGTTTAACAGAAGTACTAGTTCAAAAATCACACCAAATTTTAACTTTTTGGGTTTGGTTTTTTTTTTGGGCTACATTTTCTACTTTCAGCTACATAGATAACCTGTCACTATTGCTAGAATCTGAGATGACTAATTATCTTGAGAAGGTTATTAAAAATCAAACCCACCGAAAAACACCCAAACCAAATACAAAAAGAGATATTTCATGACAATTTCAGAGAAATTTTGCTGGTTTGGCTCACTTACAAATGAGGAATGATTCCAATAAACATGTATGTATTTATTTGGACCTTCATTCAGGTGGGTAAGAAGTGCAGAGGTCTATGGACTCACTTCTGCTTAGGCAGATGTCAGTGTGGGCTTGTGCCTCTGTTTTTACTTGTGTTTCAAAATTGGGCAGTAGCAGCTATTTGAACAGGATACTAACCCTAAACAGTCATATTAGTGCTAACAACACACCTTTGCCAGCAACCCTGACGAGGCTGTGGTGAGCATGTGGCTGATACTTTGCATTTGGTACCGAGAAGTTGGCAGTTTTTCGTGACCCCAGGAGAAGTTAAAGGAATATGCAGTGCATTAATGGTCTTCGGATTTGCATATCCTTAATGAACCCTACATCCCCCTCTAAAAAACAAACAAACAACAAAACCACAAAAAATATTCTGGAATAAAGGAACAGCAATGAGGAACTAAAGAAAAACATTATTTTCTTTTTAATTAAAAACCCCCAAACAAACAGGAACAATTCTAACTCTAATTCTGCTTCTAGCTGGCACTTAAAATCCTGTGGCCTTTTTAAAATTTATTTTCTCATAAGCTTTCATCTCTTGAAGCCACATGACATGAGCTATGGGTACCAGCTTATTAAAGTTCAAGCCATTGTTAAAACCAAATACCTACTGAGCACAGGCTGATGCAAGTAAGAACTCTTTAAATTGTTTACGAAGAGTACCTGTAGGAGGAAAAAACCCCAAACCACTGGAAATAAAACTGAATCCTAGTTTATTTTCAAATGTTTCAACTCTCTTTTCTAGGAAGCAACTTGTTTCCTGATTCATTTGAGAGCAGAGGTGCTACAGCCACATTATCTCACACCACAGTTTCAGGTATGCGTAGCTGGCAGTAGAAATTGCCTCCAGTATCCGCAGTTATTCCTAAATGAAAACAAATTCACAGAGAGATTTGCCCCTTGTCAACGTATCTGTCCTTCATTTAGGAATAAAAATCTCTTTGGTTATGTCTCTTGTGGATTCTTTTATAAAGGGAATGTTTAAGAGGCACTCTTGTGCCTCAATCAAATAGTACTTCTTTGGCTTACAGCATCCATTCTAGATGTCCATTTTCTTGAAAGCATTTCCCTTTTGTGTCATTAACATTTTTGCTAAAGTTTAACTTGGTAATTCCTTGTTAACAAGGATGAGAGTCCTCTGCTTTCAGCACAGGACAGACCCAGGAGTTCAGAGCTCATCTTGAACCTTCCCAGGACGCTCATATTGCTGGAAGGAATTTAATTTGTGTCTTTTATTTGACAAGTGTTGATGTCAGCATTTTAGTTGGAATCAGATGCTTTTGAGGCCGGTCTCCAAACTGGTTCATGCTCTGGTTTGCATTGTGAAGTTGCAGAACATGTAGAAACTAAAGCAGACAACATGTGCTGGGGCGGTACCTGCAGCGGTGCTGGGTGGCAGTCAGTTCACAGGACCAAACTGCTCTGCAGTAATCCCTCTAGCACAGTTTCTGGGGTGGATGTTGAGTCCTCTGCATCAAATATTCTTACTCTCATAATGAGGCAACAGATAAGAACACTAAACTTCTATATTTGGTTAAACTGAGCTAAAGAGAATTTCCTGAACTGCCTCAAACCAAGCAAGGTATACAGTGGAAATCCTCAGAGCAGAACCCATAAACCTTGACTGTTAACCTGCAGCTCTGGCAAACTCACAAATAAGAACATAAATTTGTCCTTTTAAAAAGTGATTATTATTAAATATATGATGAGTCATTTCAGAGCAGTATTTCTGTAGCACTTCCAAGTGCTTAATTTTCAAGTACAAATTACAGTTCTGTTATATGAGTGCATGCTGAATTTAATCTTACGGTCTACGGTGTCACGTTGCATAAGCAAGTATTACTGAGTAATCCAGGTGGTATTAAATTCAAGAACAGGTAGGAATGATTATAAAAGGTAGAATGTTTTATAAAATCCATGGCAATAATGATGGGCTAGGATTCTGACACAAATACTCTGTGTCAGAATACTTCTATGGTTTTGTTACAGAAGTATCAAACATTTGAATACTGTGGAAATTCAGTTCTGAAAGCAACTTAAATCATTAACAAAGGAAATTCCTCCACATGGTTGTTCTGCAAATAATAATAAAATATTAGTTTTATTTTTTAAAATACCTTGCCTCCAAAATTCAGAATTATTTAGTCACCAATGTGTACTTTACTATTTATATTGTCTTATAACAAATATTTTCAGCATATAAAAATTTCATGATACAAAATGTAGTCTTAGTAACAGTGTTAACAATCAAAATAACTGTCCTTTCCATTCAGAACATGCAAAAATACTTAGGTATACATAGGACCTATGTTCAGCTTCTCCTTGTACACGTGGGTGGTGTACTGGTCTCACTAAGAACAGTGATATGATTTCCATAATTTAGGTGTGCACTTGGATAAATACATCTCAGGGAGACATAACCTCAAATTTATATATTTCTATATGAGCAGAGAAGAGGCATGCAGAGTACATGCCTGTAAGAGTATCGGTTATTTTAATGGTGAATATGTTTTAAAGTGAGATATCTATGAACCATTAAAATAGCCTGAATTATATCATTCCCTTCAGCTGAAAAAGAAGTTTTTAACGTGAAGTCAAACATTCCTATTATGAAAAAGGCTTTTAAGCAAATTGTCCCACCTGTGGGACAGTAGTCTATAGTGTTGAACACAACTGGTATTTTTACATAGTTTGCAATGATACCCATGCTGCTTCTCCTGGCCTATTTGCAAGATTCTCTTATTGTCATGAGCAGTGATAGGGAGCCTCAATTCCTCTTGCCTCTACAGGATCTGTATAATTTATTTCTGAAAAAGCAGAGAGCTCTTTGCTTTCATACATGCTATTTCTAGTTTTTCTTGGCCAGTCAGCTGTCCATGTCCATCCAAAAAGCACAGGTCTCCATGTGACAGCACGAAGCTGCACTGCACAAACCACGCCACAAAGTACAAGTTACCAGGTTATTTCAGGGTACCAATGGATAATAGCATTGATCTACTTCTCCTGGGACTGCTCCAAACCAGAACTGAGCCAACACCTCCAAGGAATGTAGGGTTTTAATGCAGAATTTGGGTGTCAATCATCCAACATTAAATACAAATAGAAAGATGAAAGAAAAGAAAGAGCAACTGAAATACATCATAATAATTTCTCAAATATTTTGTGAATCTTTAAAATTAATGAACTTCATAGGAGTAAAACTTATAACTGTTGAAGCAAAACAAAGCACAGACCATAGCAGCCTAGTCATACATTCTCTGCTTTCAGTTGTTTATCTCAACATAATTTCAGTATAGATTTTACATATTTTACTTTTTTGACAGAACACACAGAAGTATTTGTCATTAAAGAACCATATTTAAATGTTTCAAAAAAGCCTAATTAAGGAAATTCTACTTCCTTGATAATCATATGAAACATTTTGGTATAAACCCCCTCAATTTATGTAGATCTCATAATTTATTTATTACCACTGTGCTTTAAACATTTGGGCTTTAGTTTATAGCATTTGAAAGATTACAATATGGATATCAAGTACGATTGCAAGGTAAAACCAACAGCGGCTTGGCTAATGCTAGTCTCGGATGACAGATCACTTGAATAGGATATAATCCTTCTCCGGAGTTTGGGACTTTATTATTTTCTCATGTAAGACACTGCAATTTGTCAGTGAACCATAGTCAGGTCAGTGTAGTGAGGTTGTGCCAGACAGTTATGAGAATATTAATTTCTTTTTAAAAGCAATGTTGAGATCTCGGTTTTCTTTGAATAGGGTCTAAACAAGGTGCATTTGTTTCTTCTAAAACACATCTCAGATATACACTAAATAGGGAAGTAATATTGTCCCAGTAAATCCTGTTCAATACCATGTATTATGGCTTTATTCAGCCTTACTGATTATTTAATATCAGTGATTTTAGCTTGCCCTAAATATGAGGAAATGCTTAAGAGAGTCTTCTTTTTTAGGTGAATAACAACTAAAAACTACATTATTTTTATTTCACTTTTAACAATACATTAAGAAAAAAAGAAATGTAATGTAATTTAGGTGAATAATCTCATGTCACAACTAATGACAATAACTAATCATACTGCATTGCCAACAAAAAACATGTGCAATTAACCTGTATAAATCCTTCTGCTAATAAGTTGATATACCCAACAAAACAGCCAAGACTACTTACAAAAGAATTGCAAAAAATAAATTAAATTGATAAGATTCACCACTGATTATTCTTGATTTTCCCACTCACTTTTTGTTTTCAAAAACCAGCGAACCAGCTTCTACAAAAATCTATGTTTAAATTTTGTAAAGTAATATTTTCTAAGAGTAAATTCTAAACAAGTATACTTTAACTCATTTATAGGTCATTTACTGGGCTTTAGTCTTGTTTTGATATCATATTTATATACATCACAAAGACCTAGAAATCGTGGAAGGCAGCCAAAGAAGAGAAGAATTCACCAGAGAGCTACAAAACAGCCACCAACAATAATAAAATATAAAAAAGGCAACAGAGGAGAACTCAAAGAAAATGAGGAAAAGCTTGAAAGGGCTGTATTGCTCTTGGAATTTTTCTCCTGCCTTCAGTTGTGCCATGGGTGAAATCTTAGAAGAGTACAGCTTATGATAATGGGAAAGGAAGTAGAAGAGTTTAATTTTTAAAGAAGAAACAAAATGGTTTAGATAGGTGTCTTTGAAGCTGTTTAGTTAAACTTTTAAAATGTATTTTAAATGCACCTGTTACACAGCTGATGTGATGGCAGAGCAGTAGCACTCTGCTCTAAAGAACCCATATAAAAAGATTTCCAAGCCTCCAGTAAAACAGAAATCAGTGAAAGACACTCTCTTGTCTAGCTCATGTCCCCTTGTCAGTACATGGACAGTGGCATGCATCAACCCTGGGCAGGTGACTGGGAAGTGGAAAGAGTCCCTCTCCTACAATGGATGTGTTTTGAGAGGTTGTATATGTAGACTATAAGCACTCTAAAGAACAAGTTTTCTAGAACACAGAAAAAGAGTAAAATTTATTAAAACTCTTATTTTGAATTTTTATATTGACTTTGAAAATCACCCTATGCTCTGGTACTTCATATTTAACACTTAAACCACAAATTGCTCCATGAAATCAGCTTGTCCAAAAAATAACACTGGTGATAGCTATGTGCTTATGACAGCTCTGGTTCAAATCACTCTGCATACCCACAATGTATTCCAGAGGATCATTCATTTATTCACAGCTAATTTCTTAAATGTCACAACAGCTTTATGAAACTCGGTAGCACTGCTGGAATACCAGTATTTTTGCAAAAGCCTCTAAATTCCAGAATATTAACCATCAATATCAATATGAAACAGGGGATTTAAAATTGCATATTCCAGCAATAAATCACCATATATATGTAGCAGCTCCTCAAGATATTACAACTGTGTGTGTAAAACCTTGTGAGGTACCACTTATCAAGTGACTAAAACTGCAGTGTAGTGGTTATAGGGATGGAGACACGGGATGTATGTCTCACCTTAGAGGTCAAAAAACCTTGGATAATCATCTCTCATTGATAAAGTATTATTAAGGTGATAAGGGTCCAGACAATTTTAGATTATTGCAGCACAGGTCTCATGGGAAAGTGAATCCCAAGAAGAGGAGTATTCCGGCTGGCTGACACTTGTAATTGTTACTAATGAAAACAACAAATCCATCTGCCTAACAATTTCCTCTGCTTCCCTCTGCTCAGCCTCTCCTGCTGCCCTTTTGTAAGTAGCTCCGTCCTGACTACTGGCAATATGTTAACATGTGAGTTGGTTGGCTCAGCAGCTCCCAGGCGGTGAGGGGAGAACAGGCAGCTTCATAAACAAGGTTATTTGTCCGTATAGGGATTCTGAACAGGAGCAGTTCTATCTGTAAGCCAAAACTGAAGTGTCAAATCCTAGATGGGGAAAATAGATCCTAAGACACAGGATATTTTTTTCCATTAGAATTTTTGTTTTCCCTTCTAAAGGACATTTCCTGACTGCGTAACTAATGAGAAAGGATATATTCCTTGAGTCATCTGGGACCTGCCACAGCCCATCTGACCAAAGGTGTAGCTACTGAACTATGACATTCCAGACAGATGAGGAGCTGCAGCTGCAGCTCATATCAAAGCTTGTGTGGCAGTTCATATTTGCCAATGTATCTTTCAGGCTAAAAAGATGTGATTTCCTCCCCGGAGATTTGCTCAAGTAACTTTCATCAATAGCAGCTTGTAAATTTGGCATGGCAAGGGTTTGCAAGAACATACTTGCAAAGGCACAGAGGTTTCCTTTATGAGACTATATGTGTTTTAGCCTTCTCTGGATGGTAATATGAACCCTAAGTAAGTATTTCTGAGTTGATTCCTCCAGTACTCCTGAAAGAATAAAGAGGAAAAGAGGGCACGCATCTCTGCCTTGCTTGCTATCCTACACATTTATGATACTGTGCTCCCTTCAGTCATTTTCTAGTACTTTGCCACTTCAAAATGCATGTATTTAAACTGAAACAAAACTCAGAAAAGCTAGGGCTTACTATTCTGCTGTGTCATATAAATATTCCATTAAATGCTGCATCCGAGACATGGCACAATCATCTTCACCATTCCCAACGTTTGCAACTTGACACATAGCTGTTATTTAAAGCCTATTCTATATGAAAAGCAGCAGTAGTTTAAAATTATTTCTCAAAGTTGATTTTTTCATTCCATACTTTAAAAAGATACATTTTCTTCTCCTAATCTCTGTTTGGTGAAACCATCACTACCCACTTTCTTCTCCTATTTTTCTGTAAAATTTTCTCATCTGTTTTAATACACTTTGTTAAGGATGTTGGAACTGTAATGGCTTCTTTAAATTCTACTTAGCACTTTTTCTGTGTGCTGTGGCAGTCTTATCCTATTGAAGGCTTTTCAAAGAAATATGCACTACACTACCTGCAGAAGCTTACCACTTTCTGGTACTGATGAAAAGGAGGCAAGAGTGGCGGATTAAAAATCACCCTGTGCTCTCAGGCCTTGAGATTTCCGATTTAGCAAATGTCAGCAGAAGAGCCCTTGCTGATGCTAGTAGCTGCAGTGGGCTGTGCTGAGGGGTGGGGGAGATGCTGCTTACTTGGTTGAATGGTGTTCATTCAAACCCCCTTTTCTCACCAATTCTGCAAATTTCCCCTTGTCATCCGACACTAAAATCTAAGGAAAACAAAAAAGTCTGCTTATGCTTATACTTACCAGGCAGGTTTCATCCAAATTTTGCAGTTATAATTAAAAGCTGCATTTTGATTAAGGAAATTATGAATTACAATAAAGTGCAAGAAACATGCAAAATGAATAATTAACATTGTATAGACTTCAGCATCATAATTAAGATTAAATACTACATATATTCAAACCGGATTAGCACATCCGCTGAAAGCTGTTATGTGCTCAGTAGGAGAGTCTACACATTCACAAAATAATGTTTTATGAGGAGTATTCTAGCAACATTAAGCATAAGGTTGTCATATATAAAATTATTAACGTTTTATATAAAAGAAGCTGTAATTCCAGTAAATGAAGTCATTTCATCTCCCTGCTGCTTCTACCTTTAGGAATATACTGTAAATGAAAAGTGGCTCAATGTGAAGTCTGGTTAAATAGAATATGAATCCTCTTGTTTGAAGTTAATGAGACTTAGAAACCTGCATTTAGAAAAAATGTTGTGATTTTGAATCACCAGTTTCATTAAGGTTTGCATGCTGCACACATGTTTCCTGTTCTATTAACGCTTTCACATTCTTACCTACATAGGACAAGATGTCGCCTTGGTTTTCCCGATCCTTGTTCGCAATGTGCCCACCGCTTACAGCTACTTCTCAACACATCTCAACTGATCCCAGCCCCCCAAAAGCACACACGTGGCTTCCATGAGCTACAAAGAGACCACTGCTTGAATTTAAACACATGCTTAAGTAGGCATCGTTGAAAGCTAGGAAGTATCTCTACAGCTTGTGAGACTATTCCTGTTCACCTTCAAGGACTAGTTTCTTTATAGTGGGGAGGATTGCTTAAGAGAACCAGCAATAATGGGAAGTGGGTGAAGTATGAATCTGCAAAAATGCTCAAATGCAACAGCCGTGAGAAAAGTGACTCTTTGGCTGCCGATTACGCAGTCGTTTTGTCAAGGCTGAGTACGTACAGATTGCTGGGGTATTACTCTCAGCAGCAAAATGTCCGTCTGCAGAAGGGGTGCTGACAACTTGCCAGCTGCTCCAAGCTGACAGATCAAAGGAGAAATGGACTGTAATTTTCTCCTCAAGAGAACAGGAGATGGCAAGGTTAAATCATGTCTACGGAGGAGTGACAGGAGTGTCAGATGTAGATAAGGCAATGCGTGTATTGCTATTTATTGTTTTAAGTCTGCTCCATCTAAAGAAGTAGCAGCTCTTCAGGACAGTCTGATCTCAAACTGGGAAATCCATGTCAGACATGGTGGGAAAAGATTATTCATTATGCTCAATGCCATTACCTTTTGACTACAGTGAGTTTGGTTGTAAAGTCACAGAACCAGGGGGTGACTCACTTTAAATCACATGTTAATACAGTATTTGCAGACTTTTCCCATTTGTTATTGTTAGAGGGACAGGTTACATGGTGGGTGAAGGCTTTTTGGTGAAAGAGATTGATCAGCACTAGACTGCAGCCCCCAAGTGACGCTTCAGATAGAACCTGCAGTCACTCCTCCATTGTGGGTGTTCTCTCACACGTGAGAAGGGCTGGCAGGGATCCTTGCTGGGCCCCTGCCCAAACTGAGATCATCAGTGTTGCTGTCAGGGATGGCAGACCCTGCCCTTACTTCATCTCAATGTACCTGACTGAGCCACAGCTTTCCTGAACTGCTCCTGGCACAGGAATGAACTCTTTGTACCCTGAACCCACTTACACTTCCTCTGATGTGCAGAAAGTACAGCAAAATTTTGATGTTCAAAGAAAACATTTTTTTTCCCCTCTGAAAGGGAAATAGAAATTATTTTCCATTTCTTTTTGTGAATTTGCAGCAGTGCCTCAAAAACATTTTTGGAAAATTTCCATACCTGCTTAGCCAAATGAGAGGATGCAGTTCCTGAGGAGCTGTTTTCTCATTTACATGCAGCTGGATTTCAGAGAAACACTCTTATATTCTCCTGAACAGTAAATGTTTTTCCACATGGTAGTAAGAAGTCTATGCAAACATAAATGAAGATTAGAAAGCTGAATTGTATGGTCCCAATTTTTAAAGTATCTTCCTAATGGGGTAAAAAAATCTTGGCAAAATGCATATTGCTATTGTCTACAGGAAAAAAGATTTGCAGCTCCCACGCTTGCTGCATCCCATGTGTTACTAAGTAAGGGCGAATAAGCCTTAGACCCCAGCAGCAGCTGGTTTGCAGTAAGTAAATCACTGTTTATGATATGGATGACTATTGTTTCATTGTTTCCTGTTGCATGTCTACATTTGCCTGCTGTCCCCCTGCCTTCCAGCTAGAGTGTGAGCATCTTTGATGAAGCACGTACAAAGGCAGAGGTAATAGGGCACTGGGTGAACTCAGTACAGCTCTGAGGAGTTGCTGTCAGCCCACAGGAGGCAAACATTGGCACATGGAAACCTGTTGGTATAGGAGGCTGTGAATCTCAGCCTGGTCCCTGAGCAGCCACATGCTGGTGTGTCTGCGGTGAGAGCCAGTGTTAGGGCTTTGGCTGCCTGGGAGCATGGTGAGGCTGGGAGGCTGGTTTGGGATGCTGAGAGCTCTGGTTTGGGATGCTTCCCTCTTTCACAAGAGCTCACAGGCACCAAATCTGTCAATGGGAAACAGAGTGACTTAAAAGTAATTTTATGCCACTTGTGAAATACCTGCGTTTAATTTTAAAGACTGAGTTAAACTGTTTAAAATACCCTAACAATTTTTGATGTAAGGGAATCACTACTGCTTTATAATGTGAAATATTCCTACAGATACAACTAGATCAACTTTATAGATTGCACGATTTTGAGAAATCTTCCTCCAAAAACAATGTACAAGCCTGGAATGAGAGAAAATGACAAAGTGGAGCTCATGTCTCAGGGTCCAACTACTAGGAAATCTCAGCATGGATTGTATTACAAGATATGAAGCCTTCCTGGAGCTAAGCAGTAGCTTATCAGCCAGGATAAAAAGCACAGAGTATGCCAAAGAAATGGGTAATTTTTAATTTTATTTTTTTACACTGGAAATCCCCTATCAGCTCAAAGGTACGCAGAAAGGATTCAGATGTGCTCAGAGCCCTTCCTATGTAAAACCACATCCCAGACTTGTCAGGGAGGCCTGTAACTAGGCAGAGCATGGGAACTATTCTGCTAGGACCATCTTACCTGGGAAAAGCATCAGCTTTCAAAGGGCAAATATGAAGTGACAGATTATCTTTAAGATTTAAAATGATAAAATTATCCACTCATACATTGCACATTTTCATTTATTGATGTCATTGGCAGATGAAGTCCATGATTAACGTGTTAACTTTGCCAGGCAAAAGCATATTTCTCTATCTACAATTACATACATTCAGGATCTCAGATGGAGGGAATGAGTCTGGCTTAGGATGCTGAAAAGTGCTGCTCAAACCACGATATTCCTAAAATATAAACCATATTTGACTGTTAAATCATTCTAGATATCAAAGTGCAGCAAGCTACAAGGAAGATGGTGTCCAGTGACAGACAATATGACCAACACTGACTGTATGTGTGAACAGAATGGAAGCTGCTAAAAACAGGATTTAGGATTTATAACAGCGGGGAGTGGAAAGATTGTTCACTCATGCAATAACCACACAAATGGCTCTTGTTTTTCTATTTTTACCATGTTTTTAAATAGCTATTTCAGAAATGTTGAAGGAAAATTCCAAGAGACTTTTCAAAGCTCAAAGAAGATTTTGATTTGCAACATAACTGAAAAGAGGCATAGGATCCAAGATGATACTTCCACCGTGTATCTACCCCAGGCAGTATTACCAAGCTACAGCAACAACGAAGGGCAAAGACAAATGTATGAAAAATGTAACCCCTGCTGGTTCCAGGAGATGTTCTGGGGGGGGTTTGTATGTTTTGCTGAAGTTGTTTTACAAAGCATGGAGAAACTAATTCAACAAAGATACTGGTAAATAAATAGAAAATTGAGAAAAGCAGATTCAGAAAATGGTCAACTTAGAGTGCAAATTAGTTTTTTCAATTTTTTTTTTTAGAAATGCAGAATTTGCATGCAAAAATATATTATGGATTTATGAGTTTAGATCTCAAAGTGAATGCCAGAGATGACTGCTCTATCTACAAATTAGTTTTATAGCGATACCTTTGCAAGTGCTAACATTACATAGCATTAATAGCCTTACTAATTACAATGCCATAAATATATTTTATACTGTTGTAAATTTTGATATTAAAACAATCCCGCATCAATAGTATAATCCAAAGTTTCATGTTACATACTTAACTTTATGTGAATGTTTAATTTTATGTGAATTTGAATGTGAATTGCTACACAATAATTTTCACATGCCAATTTTACATACTGAGACAAATAAACTCTCTTAAATGGGAATATTTCAGGTATAATACGCTGCCATTAAATTAAGCTATTTCAGGCTGGAAGTGGTATCAAGGTAAAAATGTTTGGTTTTTTCATTAAGGCAAATGGTACGGATCCATAAATCCAAAGAAACACCAAATCTAACCAATACAAGTAAATTGTTATTTCTTCAGTTCAAAGGCAAGAAACTGTGCAGAAAAAGGCCTAGAACTGAATGTGACACATTTACACTTACTTGACCAAATTAGACCCCAGTTGGCCCTGCTGAAGAATCCTTTGGGAAGCCTTTTAGGGCTCTCTCTGGTCTCGAATTCACAGATCTCAGTAGAGAAAATGAGTTTGATTCCTATTTCTCGTAGAGTCAATCCCCACTATTCCTGTGTTTCCCTACATGGAGACACAATGGGCTCTGACCAGGTTAAAGCCAGTGTCAGATATAATGTACATTTCTTCAAGATAATTTTAACTTTTTGATGAAAGAGCAATTTCCACTAGCTGTGGAACGGAGATCTTCCCGGTGCACAATGCCTGTATTTCAGCATGCCACCACAGTTTTCCACTGCACTTTACATTTAAAATTTTAAAAATGCCTTAAGGTAAAGAAGTGCTACTGCCATATTGCTGAAAGCTTATCAGATAAAAAACTTTCTATTAATTTGAAGCTACATAGGTAGGGATCACAGCCAGCACAGTCCTGCAGGAACTCTGCAGACTGAGCCAATGTCTTTTGTCTGAGCTACTTTCATCTTGGCCACTGCTACTGCACTGCTCACTCAGGACTATTCTTTTGGTACCTTTACCAAAATGGTAAAATTACCATAAAAATACCAAAGTGGTATGTTTATGCTTAAGGTCTCCTCAGCTTACCTTTAAGAAAAGGACATACTTGTCGGACAAAAATGAAAAGTCCTTACAGTAGACAGGTAAAAGTGTGACCCTATGTTGGGTCTACTGCCTAATTAGGGCCTCAACCTCGTTAGGATGAATACTGATTACTACACTGTCACTGTAGCAGTAGTAAATTGGAGCTGTAAAGCCCAATTGTGCACTTGGGTGCATTCCCAGGCAAACTACGTGATTTTCACTGACCTCTATGACTACTGAAGTGTTGAGTACTTTTTCTGGTTGACTGGCTACTCACATCAAGTTACATCAGTGGTACATTATGAGTGAAATTTGTCACCTTATATTAGCCAAAATTTGGCCCCATTTGTTTCTTCTCTTTCCCATGTTCTCACCAAATCAAAAGCATTATTTTTAAAGCGGTCTTTAAGTCTTATATGTGTTCCTGTGTCCCTGCCCACGGCAGGAGCTTGGAACTGACCTTTAAAGCCCCTTCCAACCCAAAGCACCCTGTGATTCTATTTTTTTAAAAATTGTTTCATTGTTTCGATTGTTTTATAGTTTAAATCTGCTTCAGCATGAAAAGGATGGAAGATAGTATATTATTTTTACAAAGTAGTTCGGAAATTTATAAAGAAGAAATTCAGAAAAGTATAGGAAATAATTTCAAGCAGTTTGGCAGGAATGCTTAGAAAGAGTAGAATCAGCAGATGCATGGACATACAGTGTAAGGGGAATAGGTAAGTACCGTTGTGGGGGCAGTGATACTCTACAGAACTCATATGAATTTTCAAACACATCACTAACAGAGAAAGTTTAGGATTTGATATACAAAGAGTTTTCATTACTATCTTTTAGAAAGTACTTTTGATGTTGAAGTTTTGGTATAGAAAATAAAGCTATTGCATGGATTTGTAAATAACTAAAAGACCTGAAATGACATTTAGGTAATAAATGGCCAAGGTTAAATGTCAAAACCCTTCACAGAGCTATGCTGGGGACTGTGTTGGTCATTGTGTTCACAGATGGCTGGGGTGAGGCATGAAGTTTTCAAATGATACAAATTTATTAATTGTAGCAAAAATGAAAAGTGAGGAGATGTAAGGAATATGTAATGGCATTTAGTGTCCCAACAATAATATGGCAGAATTGATAAATGTTAAAAAACAGTGTTGATAATTGCAAAACAATGCTTACAGGGAGTAGGAATTAAAAACATACCTAGAAAACATTTTTTTTTCTCCTGGAAGTAGATAACTACCAATATGAAAGAGAAGGACAACACATTCATGATATCTGCACACAAATATTAGACTATCTCTGATAACATTTACCCTAAATAATAAAAAGATCTCTGAATCTAAAAGCTCAGGGGAATTTGCACCTGGGTCTTCATTAGAGACATGGATCTAGGAGCACAGAAACATGCAGATGGATGAGGTCCACAGGCAGAAGATTAACCCAGCTATGAAATGATAATTTGTTCAGAATGAGCTACAGACCCTCACCCCATATACCACATAGCATGGCACGTGACCTTATGGCAGAAATGTAAGAATCTAAAGATGACTCATATGCCAAAGGAAAACGTGATATTAAAGACATTACTAGCAAGGAATGCGAGTCCTTGCAACAGTGAATAATTTCCTAAGGGAAAAACAGGCAGATTATCCAAGTGCTTCCCAGCTACAGAGAAAGGCAGACTTTTTCCTTTCCTACCAATCCTAAATCCAATTTTACATGGGGAAAATTTTCTTCTGGGAAACAAGTCTAGTAACCATTTTAATCCTAAAAAGGAGGGTATATGAATGAATCACTTATGAGATTTCTTAATATCTCTAGACACGTTAGTGCATCACCTCAGCATCTCTTTCTAGCCATGTTAAGTCTCCTAGCTGAACCCTTCAAGCACATATTTAATTAATGTCAACATAAATACAGTACCTGAAACAATAGAAAAGGACAACTAAGAGTCTTAGCAGCCCCTCTTGAGGATACCAGCAAATCGATCACCCAAAGACAATGTCACAAGCTTTAATTTTTAATTCACTAATTTATTAGTTCTGTCATATTACACTGTCTCCTTCACACACACACACCTTTTTTTTTTTTTTTTGTAATGTTCCAATACTTTCCTTTTGGCTAGACCTTAGAAATAAGTTTCCATTTTCCAATCTGTTTATTATTGACAAATTGGAATATGTATGATCTTGTGCCATTATTAGCCTAATAATAAAATTATTTCTATCTCATCATCAGCAAGCATATGTTTGATGAAGATCCAATCTCACTCTCAGGATATTAGAATTATAAAATGCAGTTCAATTATTTCCCTTAAAAAAAACCAAACATAACTTTGACTATAAAGAAAGCTTAGAATGTCCGTATGTGTTCTCAAAACTAAGTACAGCTTGGTAGTACTGCATACTTCATTAAGATGACATAAGGTTGCTCCAGTGCTTTAATCAACTTTCAAAGCCACTTGTCGATACCCTTGTGTCCAGAGTCTGCAGAACCTCGTTCCCAAATAACTGGTTCCATCAAGAATTGTAATCAGAAGAAATTTATGTAAGCTGGCATTTTTTCTATCTATCAGACATGTAGGTCAATCTGCCTTATGATTAAGATTTTTGCCTAATCATGTTAAAGAGCATTAAATTTTAATTACTTGCAAATTGGGTGAGAGTATAGAGAGGCAAAATCTCTATTGACAAGAGAGAGCTGTTTCCAATCTGCTACTGCCATTTCTGCCCATTGCCTAGCTCTAACAATATTATATATGCTTATTTGTGGCCTTATCATTTGACAGATCTGAACACTGACACTGAAACAAGACCCTTTCTTTAGCTAGGGTGAGTATAAGTTGACATGGAACAATTACTTGCCTAACTCAAAGGACTGTCTTTTGACACATCCAGAAACCAATACTTTTATTTACACATAGTAGGCCCATAATCAAAACCCATAGAGATTAATGAAACCATCTTTGGTTATACAAAAACCTCAGCTATATATTTCAAGTACAAGTAGTACTTTCAGCTCATGCAGAAGCATCTGAGGTAGTTATAAATGAGCTTAGGAAGGGTTGTTGCAGGTGTATAGCTACAGGATACTCAGGGAAGACTTTTTGCCTGATATTTATGTAGGGTTCAGGATCACTACTAAAATCAGTGCTAAGCCATGTGCTACCAAAGTTACTTGTGTTTGTATCTGAGGTACTAATTTTAGAGCCTGTTGTTGAAATTTCATTGTATATGTACTCAGTGGGATACTCTCCAAAACTTTGTCTTGTTTTGATATGCAGAGTTTTCATAACATTTCAGTGACTCCTTTCTCCTTACAATTATCTCTACTTGGGACAACTGTTTATACAGAATAAGCAACCTGCAAGCAGAAGTAGCATAGCTTGGTAGCTGGAGGTGGAAAGGCCTTGAGATGTAAACCTCACTGAGTTATAAAAAAAATAAAAAAACACTATAAAGTTCTTCTTGAAGTAATTCAGTCTAGGATTAGATGCAACAGATATGCATAGTCAAATCCAGGAGGACTGTGATATGACAGAAAGTTGGACAGCTTTGGCTGAAGTTTAGTGATTATATTGAGGTGATTATTGTCATGATTTTTTTCTAATTTCTGCCTTCTCATCCCTGCATGAGCAATCAGAGTTCTTCATAAACTTAAAAGTATTAGGGCATGATGCCTGCAATCTGTCTGCATGCTCCCTTCTGAAGTTCACTGTCCATTTTCTCATGCTCAGAGTAGAACTGAACTATTATAGGATGCACTCTGCTCTTTGCTTCCTGTGGTGTGAACGACTGCAATCAGTCTTGTATCTCTTCACCACATTTTGTGTGATTACAGGTCAGTTTTTCTGTAAACCAACCAGATGACCAAACTCCAAATAAAATTTAAAAAAGCATATTACAGACATATTAGAAAAGTCTCTATGATACAAGACACACAGAGCAGAAGGTTTTTTCGATTACTTCTTATCCAATTGCATGTTCTTATTTGTTTAAATATATATAGTCTGCCAATGCATCTTTGAAAATAAATATTCTTCAGCTTTTGTAACACTGGAAAGATAACACCAAGAGCTATGTCAGGTAATTAATGTCACTTTCACAGTTAAGGTTAAGTCAGCTTAGTTAGGAAGTTAATGTACTTCTTCACCTTGAAGATTGTGATTCAATTCTAACATTATCCTTAAATTAAAAGTTCATATATGTTAGCATCAGCTCAGCTCTTTCTCCTTGTAGTTCACATTGTCCTAAAGTGTTCCCTCGGGTCCTTTTCCTTAGGAAACCATTGACATTATTCTTACTTTTATTTCTTAATAAACCAGCATGGCTGGAAATAGGTTAAAATAATAAAGAAATCATTATGAAAGCAGGCAATTGAATATTTTGGGATCACATTACCGAATGAAGACTGGAGAAGAAAATAATCAAGCTGGTACAGAAAACATGGAGTGCTACAATAAAACTTTATGAACATTTTATGTCTACATTCAACTAAGGGCAGCTATTTATAACAGGTGCTTGCTTCCTATAAACAACACAGTCCCAATTCTACATTTCACAATTTACTGGAACGTTCTAGTCTATGACTAAAATGACTATACCCAAGGGCACCTATGAAGAAAAAAAAAAAAAGCTAGAAAGACTTCTTCCAGAAGGAATATATGCACTAGGTGTCTGGTTCCACCCAAAGACTTAAAGACTCAAACTGTTTAAAACCAAATTTCTAGTCCAGCCCCAGGTCCAAAGGTGCCAGTTTTAAAATGCCAACCTGTTCCAGTGCCAGCAGAGTCCTAGGAAAGAGCCATTCCACGTTTTCAGAGATGTAATGATTTTATGTCTGTGTGCTGTTGAAGCTGTACACATGGGCCTCTCAACACAATCACTAAACATGAGTAAACCCTGGTAATGGAAAAATAGCAGCAGGACTGTATTAGCTGAAGGTACTTTGTATAAGTAATGACGGGCTGCTGAACCTAGTCTAACTGCATAACAATCAGAGGCTGAAGCAGGTTACATTTACTCATCATGTAATTATATTTTGTACAAGACAAAAGTGAGTGAGACATCAACCACTTGTTAATGGTGTCATCTTGTACAGCAGGGAAGGTGCACCCGGCCCTGCCGCGGCTTGGCGAGGCCGTGCTGAGGAAGCGGGTGCTGCTGGAGCTCTGTGGAGACGCGCCCGTTGGGGCAGCGCAGGAATCGGTGACTGAGAGATGGGTTATAGCTTCTGGGACTATGGCACAGCATTGCACATTTCCTTGATCTGCAGCAGTCTTTGAAGATCTCAATGAGGACATGACCAAAGGTTCTTGGAGTGTGAATCAGAGCCTTGCCTACTCCACAGAAGGTGACTGAGACCCTGAGAGTAAGTTAGCTCAGCAGGCTACTGTCATGACTTCGAGCAAGTAAGAGGGCTTGTTACTGAAGAGTATCTCATTTCAAATGTTTACAGTCAGTGACAGAACTGCTGTTTGCATTTCAGCTCATCAATGAAACGAAATCTTATTTATATGATTTAATAATTAGATGCATTTAATTATTAATGTAAATATAATACCAGGAAAATCTAAATAATTAATGATACACTTATAAATAATTTGTTAGTGAAATAGATTGAGAAAATGATTTGTTCTTAACAGTAGATTTATAAATATTTAAAACCAAGTCCCAACAATATAGTTTGCAGACACTGAGAACCCTAATGCTCCTAAGCCATTTATACAGTGTACAATACAGCTATTACATTTGAAGATAAAAACAACTAATGATTTGCCTAGCCATAAGCTTTGATTTACAGCCAGGAAGGTTGAAATTATTTTAAATCTGACTTTCCACATTGCTGAGTGTTTTATAAATAAGATGTAATTGATTTCTAAAAAAATCCTTTCCTTGAATCTGCGTATTTGTACACAGATGAACTAGGCAATGCTTGAAGTCATAGCAACTGATTCTGAGTTTTTGTTTTGTAGCTGATATGACATGTAACTGAACCTGAAGCTGGATCTTTATGTTTAGCTACACTATGATTAATGCAATGTAAATTGGGGGAAAACATGACTTTCTGGTATATTATAATCCCTGGCCACCTGGGGTAAATGTCACCAGCATAAATTATTACTGCCTTGGGACTTCTCTGATTTACTCTTACTTGTAATGGCTATAGCGCCCATTCTGACAGCCGCCATCATTCATAGCCAGTGATGCATTTGGGTTCCTGACTTCACTTTGACTTAAATGGAAAAATAAATTTGAACCTATGCAGGAGTAAAGAACACAAATAACTGTTGGAGCCTGTTGGATTTGGATCCACCAATGTGTTTTAAACAATTGCAAAGCAATGTGAAACAGTCCTACTGCAGCCAACCAGCAGTCTTCTTTCTGCATCTTTAGGGTTAAATAGCTGAAGAACATAAGAGAAGAAATGTATACTTTATCAGAGAAAAGAAATCCTTTCATGAGAATATTCCAACAGTCTATTTATTGTAACTCCTGAATTTGACAGGTTACTTGAAAACTATACAGGAGACTAGTATTTTCTATTCAGTTCTGTATCCTTGGAATGATTTGTACGTAATACAACTAAAATTATATAAAATTCTATTGGTTTAATCTCTTTGATTTCTAAAGGTCACTTCCATAATAGATGGGAATGTTTTAAAATTATCTGGTGGTAAATCAAGCACAATGATTATTTGAATTACTGATGATCATGAAAAACTGGTCATGTTCTAATTGGTTAACTAAGAAATTAGAAAAAATATTTTTATTACAATTCCCATAATTGCATCCACATAGCTACCCTTGAAGGTCCCTGGAAGAAGCTTCACCCTGAGAAAATTTGCTGAGATTCTATATGAGTCTTATTCACTTAACACTCAAAGCCTTTACAGGCTATCTTCCCAGGTATCGTTGTTCAGAGACATTTTAGTCAGTGTGTTTCACATAGAAAAAAAAGAGATCCAAACCATATTTCTCCAGGATTAAATGGCAGTCTTTTCTATTTGTTCAGGTATTATTTTGCTAGAGAAAGGGTTTTAGAAATTTTAAGGCCTCTATTTCTCTGCTCCTTTGCCAAGGGATCATGCATTGTACAACAGTACCTACTTGATGCTTGCAGCAGCAGAGCGCCATGCTGCCACACCACTTTTGGGGACTGTGTGCCATGCCAGGAGTGATACACTTGGGTGACCATGTAAAGGTCCCTGGCATGGGAGATGCATGGACAAACAGCATGTGTACCCTGGTCAACAGTGTTGTCCTATGGCTATACAGAAGGGAAGGGGTCTGGTTCATTCACATGGGAACTGTATTTCTGTGTCCTTGTTCTTACTTTCTATGCAGTAATGATTCAGCCACTGGGCTGTACCAGGCAGAGCAAGGAGAGCCCCAAAAGTAAGTATTAGATGAGACATCAGGTATTAACTTCTTAGTAGAAAATTTGAGAAGTCTGTGGATAATACCAAGTTGTGCAGAACTTCAATCATATTCAAGTGCATTTGAAACAGAAAATAGACTTAGCATTTCTTTTTAGGTTGTAAATGTTTCTGAGTACATAATTGCAAGATATCATGATTTGTTCATGAGAATATATGAAATGAATATGTGTGACTGAGTTTTTAATAGCTGGATCTATGTATTTTAGAAGGATGCCTTTAGCAGATGTAGTAATGCTCTTCTTCTAGCAGCAGCACAGAACATACTACCTGAAATGGTTGTGCCTCAGCTGCTCTCTGAACAGAAGATTTGAAATATTTCCTACTTGATTCCTTGAGCCTCCACTCACAGTGGGCAGATGAGGACTGGGAATTTATGATAAAAAAATAACTTCATTATACTTATGGATTTTAAATGCACCTGATTTATCCAGCAATAAATACACCATCTTTTGGCACACTATTTACGCAGTACATTATCATATTTTAAAACCATTGGGAAAATGCTTAATGAGGGACTTTTTGATCTTTACAAAATAAAGTAGTAACTCTTTAGTAACTCTTACAAAACTTTGACACTGTTTTTTTCCCTCCTTTCCAACACCCCCCNTTCCCCTCTTTGGTCAGTGACCCTGTACAAAGACTAACCTCACTGAAGCCAAGATAATCTAACATATTAACCTAAGTATGATGAAATAAAACCACAGTGAAAGACTATTTACATATGTGAAAAAACCCTTACAAAAATCAAACTGGATCTTTACACAACACCCATTGTTCCAGTTTTCCCTGTCCTAAACTCACACATTAATCTACTCCAATATACACATAGAAAAATATTAACTTACCATCTTTCTCTCCCTTCTCAACCATTTTCAGTACTACTTTGTTGTTAAGAAGTGGAATATTCATAATATGCCCTCTAACCTGCTACATTTTCTACTTAAAGAAGTGCTTTCTGTGCAGTTTAGAGGTGGTAGTTTATGAGGCACCATGCTGCTGAGAATCACTCTATAACAAAGAGATCCCTTCAGAGATGTGCATCAGTGCAGCACAAGCACTTGATTTAGTTTCTATTTTCTTACAAAACTTATCTCCTTGGTTGAGTGTCATCATCTATAGGCCTCCATCACCACCAGATCTTCTACCCTACTCCTTTTCCATCTTCTTAATTCAACTACTCTGTCAAAGACCTGAGAACATTCGATAGTCATGTTGCTTAAAGACAGAGATAAACTGGGACCTTTGCCTCTTTAAGAAAGACTCAAATCCATAGATATTTTGGATACATTAAAGCAAACACTTCAGGCTATATCCAGAAAACTTGCACAATAACAGTAGACAATACAAACCTTGTAGTGTGAGTTAACTTTATCCTCCAATCCTTATGGAAGTGAATCTTTCTCACCATTGTGTAAGTACTGCACAGATAATGAATTCCCATGAAGTCTCTTTCAGAATGAGAAACCAACTAACAGTGGAAAATGGTGACCATTTAGTTCACATTTAGTCCACACAGTTCTCGTTTCAGCCTCCCAACAAGTGTGAAAGGCAGCTGACAAAGCACAGGAGATGATAGTTAAAATATTAGCTGAAATGTTAAATCCTGGGTTTGATCTTCATAGGTTTACTGGAGGCAAAAATCACAGTCTGAGTATCTGACTCTTTCTCAAGAGTGTCAGTACTCTGGGACCACTACACTCTGTGATACGTCAGGCAATACTCTGACATGTTCCAAGCCTGATGAGAGCTCCTATTTCACAGCAAAAAATTCTATTTGACCTAACATGCAGGTTTGCATCAATATATTTGATGCAAACAAGGCTCTACATTTGCTTTGTGGATTTTTTTTTTTTAGTCCTAGGAAAAGCTTTGAGGAAAGCCAAAGAAAAATGCTATTATGCATCACTGTAAGTATTTAAAAGGCTGTTATTCTGGTAGCAACACAAGGGTATAAATAGTAAAATTATTATGGGTAAACCAAATATCTGAAAACTGTCAAAACCTTCTTAGGAATCCTCTTTATGACTTAAATAAAAATATCTGGCCATATACCATTTTGCGTCTGAAATTCTCCCTTTAAGCCTTTAATAGGAATATGTGCTCTTGAATCTAGGAAATATCTGCCTAATTTTCAAATTTCTAGCAATTTCTTGTGTAATCTGGGACAAAATTTACAACTGAGAATTGACCTCTTCCAACTGATGCCCATTCCAGCTGCACTCTGTGGTCTAGGAATTTTTTTGAGAAGGTGTTCCTCCCCTAGTTATTAACATCTTGGGATATAATTATGTTTTGTGAATTTCTGAAATTCTTGAAAGCTGGAGGATTACTTTTGAGCCATAGTGAATAAGCAGTTACTTTGTATTAATTTTACCAACTGCTGATCAACTCTGATTACTGTATTTTAAGAGACCCAAACAGTTCAGGAAAATGTAGGTTTTTTTTTTTTTAATTTAATCTTCTATAGATGAAATTATGTAAAAATAAAAAGCTTCGAAGTTAAAAGATATTTAATAAATATACTCCATGCTGTGTGTGAATCTTTTACATAAATATTTAGGAATTTATTTTAGAAAAGTCTTCTAATTGCTGGGAAAAACACCAAACGATTAGCATCGAGCCAAACAGCATGAGCAACGTGATTCTCTTTACTAACTTTGTCTTGATTTTTCAAGACAAAATTGAGTATTTTTTTTCCTTCTTCCCCAAAGTAAAGGAGCTATTTTCTATGCATAGCTTTACATTAGAGATAAGAAGGTAAGGGTAACGTGAAAATGGTATGGCCTCTAATTCTTGTTTCTAAGGTAGGCATGACTACTCCTTTGAGTTAAATATTGCTCTTGATCTACAAGTACAGGTCTAAATGATAGCATCAAAATAATTTTTTCCACATTAAAAAACAATTGACAAGGTTTATATCTATTCTGACTTTTAGATGCAAGTGATGTCATTGTAATATTTGAAATGAACTCCAGTA
This sequence comes from Heliornis fulica, assembly GCA_013399135.1. Lineage (NCBI taxonomy): Eukaryota > Metazoa > Chordata > Aves > Gruiformes > Heliornithidae > Heliornis > Heliornis fulica. The sequence goes on from VXBZ01010794.1 coordinate 510,566, forward strand.
CTGATCTCTGCAAAGCTGTACATGAGGTTTAAGGCTTTTGCAAGACTGCTGTTAATTGGTTAGTGGTGATCAAAAGCATACAATACAGAAGCCGTTTAGTAAGTAAGAGTTGACTTCCACTTAATTAAAGAATAAGGATTAAGGAATTAGAACAAACTTAATCTATTAAAATGTAGCAGTGATAAAAAAGTTTGAGAAGAAATCTGTTGATATGAAATAAATAGTAAGAGTCAGAAGAGCATGCAAGCAAAATTACAGCATACGACAAAATGCTTTGTAAAACAGTCTCACTTAATAAGGAACCTTGAAGTGGTACATTTTCACTATTGCCCACAGATTTATGGACTGTGATTCTATGAATCTCAGGTTTTTTTTCTTCTCTCAGCTTTCAGTTGAAAAATGAGGCAGAAGAAAAAAAAAATTAAAGGCAAAACACTAATGCCATGGTTGCTAAAACTGCACATGGTCTTATTTTGGTGGTTTAGGAATACAACTGTTCTGATTTTGGAGCTCCTATGTCAAGGTGCCAGGTACTAAAAATCAGATACCTACTGAAAACTATAATGTAGTAGGCATTTATGGTGTATTTATGAAATCATAATCTAGATGTGCCTGCAACAGATTTATTTTTAAGAAATCATACATGTAATGAGGAAGCTTGCAGATCATGCAGATGCAATGGAAGATGCCTGCATTTCCTGATTGTCACTTCAATCACTACTGACAGCAAAAGAGAGTCTTCAGTATTTTAACACCTGGTTAAAGCTGCCCCATAAATGCTTGTTTAAAAAAAACTTACATATTAGCTAATTAGCTGGAATAGATATTTGTTTCTAACACTACCACAGAATCATAGAATGCCAGGCTGGAATGGACCTCAAGCATCATCTGGTACAAGTTTTTTTGTAAAACGTATGGTCTAGACAAGATGGCCCAGCACCCGCACAGCTGAATCTTAGAAATGTCCAATATTGGATAATTTACCACTCTACTGGGCAGATTATTCCAATGGCTGATTGTTCACATTACGAAAAATATGTGTCCAATCAGAATCTCCCCAGGACTACCCATCACCCTTTGTCTTTCCATACGACTTCTTCTAAAAAGAGTCTCCATCTTCTCTGTAGGCACCCCTTAAGTACTGGAACATGATGAAGTCTCCTCTAAACCTTTTTTGAATGCTAAACAAACCCATTTCTCTCAGACTTTCTGCATATGGAAGGCTTTTCAGTCCTTTGGTCATCCTATCTTTGGTCATCTGTCCACATCATTTTTGTATAGGGGGGACCAAATCTGAACACAATATTTCAGGTGTGACCTGACCAGTGCTGAGTAGATTGGGACACTTGCTATATCTCTGCTGGTGATGCCCTTGTTGGTGCAACCCTGTTGACTTGGTTTGCCAATGGAGCACACTGTTCACTCTTATTGAACCACTTGTCCACCAGGACACCCAGCATTCTTTCCACAGAGCTGCTCTCCTGATTATGCTTTCCCAGGTGCAAGACCTTACACTCGTCCTAGTTGACCTTTGTAAGATTCTTGTTAGCCTGCTCTCCCAGTCTACCCAGGTCTTCTCCCAGGGTGTCTCCCTTCCAAAGTGTCCACTTTCCCCACTCAGTTCGGTATCATCACCAAACTTCATCAGGGTGCACCTGATCCCATCATCCAGATCACTTAGGAAAATATTAAACAGCATTGGGCCCAATATTGATCCCCTGGGGACCCCACTTGAGACATGATACCAGTTTGAAAATGAGTTATTTACCAGTGCCCTCTGGGATCCAGCCTGTCAGCCAGTTGCTCACTCACTGCACGGACCGCTTGTCTAGACCATAATGCATCAGTTTCTGTAGGAGGAGGCTGTGGGAAACTGTACTGAATTCTACTAAAACTCCAGCTTAGTTGAAACGTTATTTAGCTCCAAAAGGTATGAATTTAGATTATAGATAATATATTTTCTTAGAATTTCATTCTGCACTAAAAGCTGAAGACAACTACTTTTTAATTCAACAGTACATTTAAAAGTGTTTAATGTTCAGTCTATAAAGGGAATAAAAAATAGCACACATCAGTTTTAGAATGACATAAATGTCATTATGACCTTCATGGATTTTCATATAGCCTAAGTAATCCCTGTAAACCAAACTGATTCAAATGCACATCTTCAATCATTTCACTGCTGTTTTGCCCTCTGCTGCAGTTTTATAAATCTGTTTCTAATACATCTGTTCAAAACACCCAAAACAACAAACCACCCAGAAAAACCCAGTTGATGCTGTTAAAGCTGTAAAGCTAAAAATCAGAGAAGAGACCTGCTTAGATACTGACATTCTGGACTTCTGTTGTTTTAATTATATTGTATCCTTTCCTTTTGCACTGCTTTAGTTGGGGTTGTGTCAGCATTACCATTATAACACCCTGTTCCTTGGGGTTTTATAACTCCCTGTTAAAAATTCCCTAAAGCCTACAGTGTGGCATACAAAATTTCAACCTGGAAGTGGAAACTTATCTATACACCTATAGATACATAAATAGGGCTCTGAAGATATATAGAGTTTTCATGAGGGTTAAATTTCACTATTTCAAAAAGCAAAGGAAAATGAGAAGTTTTATAGCTTTATATATTTTTCTCTTTTATGGATTGAAAGCCAAAACATCTTCCTCTTAATTAAAGTTTTGCATCTGCCAATGCTTTTGTTTATCCAAAGGAAAAATAGAAGTAAACAAGTAAGTTGACTTACAATGCAATTTTCTACACACATGGTCCGTGTTTTGCTACGAAAATGTCAAACACATGTTCTGTATATATTTAGTGCACCATTATAATCAAAATAGGTTTTGATTACATTTATAGTGCCAAAGTTTGTAGCTGGAGTGTCAGAGGAAAATTAGGATGTTCAAGGTCTAAGTAATGCTCTATGCAGAATAGCAGGTCTAGGCTGAAACATGAGGAGAAAGAGAGGAGCTTTCTAGCACATCTGAAAGTCAAGGTGATGCATAAAAGCAGATGAAAATTCCCCATATCTAGATTTAGCCTGAGTAACAATATGGCAGCAAGTGCATTGGGACTAGATTCTGCAGGTACTATCAATCACAATCTACACTGAATGTGCCTGTGGAGGTTAGTGTGCATCACAGACCCCTCACAATGTATTTTCAGCCACACCTACTCCAGCTGTTTAGTGTAAAAATTAGGCCAGAGGAGGAATTTGAGAAATAACCAACATTCACCCAACTGGGCACTGCAAGCCTAAACCTATGCTGCTGTTTAAACCTACAAATGAATATTACAAAATATACAAGCATACAGTAATAAATTTAATGAATACTGCCAGCCCAAATTAAGTGTAAAAATGGCAGTCCAAACATGTTCTATTATCTGCTAAAGCTATCAGTATCTTCCTGGTTTATGAGCAGATGCTAAGAGCACCAAGCTTACATGATATATAGGGAAGGGAAACTGGCTCAAATAACTTCATAGCCATCTTTAAGTGTCTCCTTTCTCTTTCATCATGCAGCATAATCTCAAGTATTCATGCTTTACAGATAAAATTAACATTCTTTGGAACTGTTGGAAAGGAGATGAGACTAGCTTTCAGTCCTGTCTGGGACAAATAACTCGTTCCAGAGAGAGCTTGGGAATCTCTTCACCATGCTTACACTGTATAGAACATACCCTGCTGATAAAATGCTTCCACCTGGCCTAAATATATGCCAAAAGGCTGATGTAAAAAAAATATTTTAAAAAGCATATAGGTTTGATTTGAGTAAGAGCTGGCAAGCTGGCTTTCTTGGTTCTTTTAAGTGATTGAGTTTGCCCTAAATGAGTTTCAAAGCTATCCTTAGTCATAGTACTCCAACGCACTCCACGTACAGACCAAGGAAGGATGAAATAAAAGCTGTACTCCCCTGCTCACAGCCCGTGTTCTCCAGCTGTTACCTTACTCTATTCTACTGATTGTGCCACAGGTTTAATGTTGGCTGTGCAGAACCCACCTTTCCATATAAGAACACAGCAACAACAATATTAGTATACTGATCTTGGGTATTCCTTTGTCTTTGTGTTCTGAAGTCAGACAAGAGCAAGTACAAAATATTATTTTATCAGGGTAAAAAACTAATTAAAAGAAAAAGCTAATGATAAGAATTATAATTACTATTCACTACAGATGCAATTATAAGGAGATAACTTCCAATTACAGCAGCAGTGGTGAAGTACAAGAAGAACAACAATTAGTTGTTCTCCTTGCTGCCTGAAGACTGTTATTATTTAATATCCTGTAGGGCAAGACAGCATGGGTACCCATAAAAATCTGAAACAACTATGAAAAAGGACAGATACACTAATTTTCTAGGAGTTTGAAAGAAGTTCATTTTTTATTTTGCTGATGGCTGACTGTCAATCAGCCAGCATTACTCCAAGTAATATTTGCAATTTACTTACTACCTTATTACACCTTTCAAATTCTTGTTTCAGTTGCGACTGACCTTATCTAAGTCTTGATGTGTTAAGTACAAAACTCTATACCAGTCATCTTGCTTAGAGTGTTGAAAATATGAAAGCCAACCTGAATCTATAACAAAAGCAAGAAAAAGGTATGTCATCACAGGATCACCGAACATCAGGAGTTGGAAAGGACCTCAAAAGATCATCTAGTCCAACCCCCTGCATGAGCAGGATCACCTAGATTAAACCACACAGCAAAGTGTCCTGATTGGTCTTGAATGTCTCCAGAGAAGGAGACTCCACAACCTCTCTGGGCAGCCTGGCCCAGGACTCCATTAACAGTGAAACAGTTTTTCATTACAATTATATGGAACTTCCTATGTTCCAGTTTGGACCTATCATTGTCCTATCACTGGCCAACAGTGAGAAGAGCCTGGCTCTATCCTCCTGACACTCACCCTTAACATATTTATAAACATTAATGAGGTCACCCCTCAGTCTCCTCTAAGCTCAAGAAACCAAGCTCCCTCAGCCTGTCCTCACAAGGAAGATATTCCACTCCCTTCAATATCTTGGTAGCCCTGTGCTGGGCTCTTTCAAGGAGTTCTGGAACTGAGGGGCCCAGAACTGGACACAATATTCCAGGTGTGGTCTCACCAGGGCAGAGTAGAGGAGGAGAAGGACCTCTCTTGACCTATTAGCCACCCCCCTTCTAATACACCCCAGGATGCCA
>VXBZ01010794.1:518035-532152 GCA_013399135.1 Heliornis fulica
TTTTTTTTCCCAGCACTCTCTCACTATCTGCATTTAAAGCTGTCTATATTAGATAAGATTCCATTTACATCTTCAGGACCATCTACACTAAAGGTAGTAGAGGAAAAGTGTATGTGCTCCCTGGGCTCAAAGCCACAATGTAGGCAGAAGGAATACAAGAGGTCATCAGTTGCCTACGCTATACCTGAAGAACTTCCAGAATTACTGTATCTATTTTGTGGAGAACCCTGGGGATATTAGTATTGTTTTTTAGCACAACACACACAATGGGCAGGTGACATGCAAAATTACTATGCCATTGTCTTTCTTGGACAGTGATGTAAGCCAATACCACCTTCCTGAAGTTGCTGTATATGCTGCCATGCACTTGGGACTCTAGCATGGGTCATGCTCCTTTGAACCTGAATGTCACCAATTCACCTATCACAGCACTGTGGTTTTGCACTAGTCCTGATACAGCTTTATTCTAACACAATTAAGTCATAAATTAAACGAACTACATTATGTACATACAACAGCTGTGCCTGTCTAGACATGACTTTACCTGATTGAAAGTGAGCTCTGGGATCAAATTCCACAAATGGCTGAATCTTTACATCTCACCATGTGTTAAGTGTGTCCAGATGGCAGGTGATATACCAGTATTAGCAGTCTATTTTCCCTTCCCTGAAGTGCCTTTATAGCACTTTGCTGATGTTATTGTAAAGTTAGAGGAAAGTGAACATGCAAAATATTTTAAAATAATCCCTGTGAGAAAAATTATATGGAGTACATTCATGTGCTTGCCATACATACATACACAGACAGTGTATATTTTAATGCTGCCAAGATAGTCATTGTCCATTTTCAGAAAAAAAAAAATCAGAGATAAACAGATGTATAATAGGAACTTACTGCTCTGCCTGCTTTCTGTTGGCGCTTACACTAACTCTAAGCCACTACTTTATCAACCTACAGAGACAGAACCCATTCTTTTCAGCTAGATTTTCAGACACTCTCCTCAGAAAAGTGCACAGTATTTGTCACAAAGTTTGTCCATCCTTCAGCACAAATATACAATGCAAATACACAAAGACAAGTAAAAATTATTTTGTCCACTGCATTCACACTGAGTAGCTCAGATACCACAGGTCAGTCATTAAGGACCCTGTGATGGCTATTGAATCATCCCGAATATATTTAGAACAGGTGTTTCTGTAACTGTGAAGGACTGGAAAAATCTGCAGAGTTCATTGGCCTTTAAACTCACACTTCTGCACAATGTGGTGTAATGGTACAATGTTAACATGCTGGGCTGCAATATCAAAGATTACAGGGTCAAGATATCCTTGGGGTTCTTTTCTTAGTCTGTCTCTTTATCCACGTGAATTTGCTCATTTCAACTTTTGGAAAAGAAATGGATTTAGGAGGACAAGATAGAGCTAGTCTAGGTGCTCAGTGTTACTGTTACTGAAACAAACCAACAAAACAGATCAGAAGACATTTGGCACATAAGTAGCTGGACTTTTTCTGCCTTGTATAAGATTTGAAAAATAGCCTAATATGGTGAAAATGTAAAAGTACAGTCTATACCCAGTTATTTGATTATTCAGTGTGTGGTGTGTGTAATCTTTGCTTTTCTCTTTTATAATCCTGCCAGTTTCTCTCAGAAATTCCAACAGGGTACGGAAACATATATAATAGACATACACTAGCACCTGGCAATCCTTCTTCCATGCAGCAGAGATGGAAGAGCCACTGATTCCTGAGCATCCTAGTTTGTTTTCTTATGTCTGTTCAGGAAAAATGCCCAAAAGCCTATACACTGGTGGGCACTCTGATCAGCCAAGAGGGTATAGGTAGAAGTCCAAGCAGCCAGGAATTTCTTCCTCTAACAGTATTTGGTAGAGGCACACTGATATGAATTGGGATTACAGGTATGCCATCATCACATAACCAAAGCAAAAAGGGGGAGTGCTAGCAGCCTGCTCCAGTATCACACAGCATTGCCATGGTCACACAGCTAGGTAGCCACATGCCATCCCTCCACCAGGAATTAAATTTGCTCCATTACCGATGTGTTACTGTTATTCCATCATATGCTCTGTTACCACTAGAGTAATGACTTTCACTGCAATAATATTCTAGAACTTTTTCTTTTATTTCTGCTTGTTTTGTTGGTTTTTTTATCCTTTCCACTATTCCTGTTCTTGATAAGAGGCAAGTTACTTACCTCACTTTCTGTTCTGGTGGGTTCACCATTTCCAGGTGTGGCTCTTCCTCCTAAGATAACTCCCCAGCAGCACTGCCAGGTGGTGGTGAGAACTCCTCCTGCCTCGATGCCATGTAATAGAGAAGAGCACTGCAGCCTTAATCAATAGCTGTCATCAGGGAGCCTTTTGTAGAATTCTGTTTGGAAAAAGCATGTAAAACTTAACCTTAGATCTCAACAAGTAGTCACTGCTCTCAACTTTTATTGATTGAAAAATAATATCAAGCCACATGAAAATTCAGGTTGTAGGGCAAAGGAAGAGTTTTGTAAAAATCAGGCACTTGACAGGTTGAGTTCCTAATCTGAACTCAGGTAGTGACACACTTGTTTTTATAAAATCCCCAGTAAATGACATATTGCAAAAGGTGCTTCCCCTCCACCCTTACTCAAATAGTCATTGACAATATGGGTCACCATCTATCTATCAGTTCTACTTTATTTGCTTAACACAAGCAATGAAAGATAATGTGCTGTTTCCATCTGAACTTTTCCGGCAAGTATTAACGAGAAAAAAATGGTGAGGCTGCTTATTTTATTGAGGAAGGTTAACGAGTAAAGGTAGTGTATCTAAATGTCACTGCTATACACAAGAAAAAATATGTAATTCAAATTTTTTGATTGAGTTTGTCTTCTGGGAAGTGATAAATGCAGCTGTGATTCAGTGAGGTGGAGAGCACTCTTTCTCATGAAGAAATTTGAACAAAACTGGCTTTACTGGGCAGCTCTTAAACAGAAATTATGAGTTTTATTGCAGGATGATTGCAGGACTTTGCAATATAAAAGAATTTGGGACAGATACAAAATGTAATATTTATATGTATCTATTAACCATCCACAAAGGAACTACCCATCTATGAACTACCTAGTACTTTAGCTGGTACTAAATATTTTACAGGTTAGAGCATAAGTTTATGAACATAATGAATGTGGGAATTTTTATGTAAATTCTACAAAAAACGATAAATGGAAATGTAAGTTTAGAATGTAAAAATGTAAAAAAAAAGTTAGAAGTATTGTCACCATCATGAAGTTAAATCTACATTATAAAAATATTATACTTTTATGGGTAAGGCTTTGAAGAAGTGCTTAAATCACATGGCTTTACAAGCCGACAGTAGAACTCAAACATCTTAATTTCAACTCAGCCAACCAGGAATACACAAATGTCTTTCTTAGAAGTTATAAAAAATAGAGAAGTAGGTTCTTCATTCCTATCTCACTGCTGTCACCTCCCAATCTAAATTTACACTGACACTCTCCAGGGTGGGGTTAGAAGTTTTGGAATATCTTCTGTACGAGTGGGAGCTCTGGGATTCAGGGCTGTCCTGTCTGTCTAAGGGAGGCGTATAACAAAGGGCTGTAAAATCCTGCTTGCCACTGGAATGATGGATAAGGATAAGCTACTCACTATCTCTTCTAGTACCAGCTCTAGGAGGTATCAAATGAAACTTGTCTGTGCTGAGTATAAAACAAGCAGTGGTGCCCTTCATGCAGCACAGTTAAAACTAAGGAGTTTCTTAGCCAAAGGTGCTGTGAAGCCTAAAAGTTTACATTGGCTCAAGGGAAGATTGCAATAATATATTAATTATCTTAACAATTTCCACAATGCTGTTTATGTCATGTAAATTTTATTAAGCATCAGAGAAATGGATTGTGAAAAATTTGACACTAACTCTTAAAAGAGCTCTGGAAAGTATGCAGTTAATTACAGACTGATAACCCAGTGAAGTGCAGTTCCAGGCTGTGCTGATGCAGGAGGTGTAAACTAAACCAAGGAAGCTCCATGTCACACTGCCTGAGTGAACTACAGAACACTTGTCACAGGAGTTTGTGAAGACACTGAGCTCCAGAGCAGGGAAGGTAAATAATTAATTAGTATGCCCATTAAGGGTAGCTTCAAATCTCATAAATGGTCGGAAGTAATGAATGATAGAGACTGAGAAAGTACACCTATGAAAAATCACTCTACATCCACCCTAATTTCAACAGCCTTTCCCTAGTCACTTGCTACATCATCTGCTAAGCAGTTAAAATGCTGCTAATTGGTTGGTTTGGGGTTTTTTTGCAAATTCTTCTTCTGTTAATTTTTCAAACAAAATATTACAACCATCCAATCATTCTCTCCATTTACTAATTATCACAAGTTCATTCTATGTCCTTTTCATTCTTTTTTCCCAGAATTTGCATCCTGGTCTTCAGCAAACTTGGTGGAGAAATCACAGGCTTCAGGGCTCCTGGAGAGATCCAGTAACCCTGAAGTATCCACCTTCTGTCTTCTGGCAAGTCCAGCACTCTCTGCTGCCCCAACACGGGCACCACCTGTACTCCCAACTCAGCCGTGCAGCTTTTCCTAATACTTTACTTCTGACACACAGCTTCTACAGTCACCACCAAAAATTAATGTGGCATCTGGGCAGCATCTTTTGTACTTGAAAAACTGTTAAAGCCTTGCAAGCTGTCATTGATTTAACAGAAAAGCAATTTGTAACCTCCACAATTAATGCCATTTCCTAGTGATATAACTGTTTTTAAACTGCATGTATCTATTCCCTTGAACAAGCTTTAAAAATTAGGTTAAATATTTTTATTTGGAAATGAACAAATGATTGTTTTATATACTACAGTACCAAATCCAGAACTGCAGTTGTACATTCAAATAACATTTCCAGAGGTTCTCTATCTCTCACTAATATTAACAGAGAATCACATTTTTCTTAGAGTGCAATTTCCTCCAAGTGTCAGAAGACAGGGAGTTTATCAAGGAAAGAAGCAGGAAAGGACTTGAACTAAATATGCTCTACAAGCCAGTGCCCCAGACCTGTGGCTCTTCAGAAGTTATTTTCGTTCCCAGTTACTGGAAATCAAATCATGCTGCATAGGATAAACCACACCACATAAACCACACCACACTAGCTCAGGACACGCAGCTGAGTTACAAGGTTCTTCGGTGAGCACTTCTCCAAACTTTCTTTTCCATTTTCTGCCAACCAATCACTCGAATCATGTATAGCCAAACAGCAATTGCATGTGACTTTTAAAGACAATTGAGACAATTTGGACCAATCATGTTGGAAGAAAACTAAGTTTCAGCTCTAACAAATTAAACAGGTAACAACACATAAAAAAGACCCTGTCCATAAACTTTTAAAATTCTATTACATTACCACAAGGAAAGAATATAGTATTCCTAATATAAGACAACCTATATCTTATTCCACAATGTATTAGGTTTACTTGAAACTCTATATTGTATTTATCCTTATACAAATGTAAAAAAAGGCAAAGCATCCACTATCATCAGAGATGTTTCAGAAGGAAAGGCTGTATATTAATCTAATATGGCCAGTCCTCAGCTGGTAGACAAGCAGAAGTAAATGTGGCAATAGTAGTTTTCCTTAGTGATGATTTGACTCAGCTTGGAGAATCAATTATTTATTACCCTACTTCCCTCTCGCCTATCAAGAGGCAGGGCAGGGAACAGGAGGACAGCCTCCGGAAAGCCTTATGTTTACTTGTCACTGGTGTTCTCAAAATATTTGCAATGCAGCAATTTCTCCTCACTGCTGAACTGTTACTTTCCTTTACTTTCTTCTTGCTAAGGAGAATCAACTAATGATCATTTAGCCTCCATGGGTAAGAAAAACTATGAGATTAGTTTCCACGTCTGTACCACTTCTTGGCTTTCTAAGTTGCAGCATCTTCATTTTCAGGAGTCAAAAGAAAATGACCAGGGGCAAGCAGCTGGTACACTGAATACAAAAGTGTTCTTTAAAAGAAAAAAAAAAGTGTGATGGTAAACTTTGTGTATTTCTGTGCAATGGAAAACCTCCAAACACTGTGCATCATACCATAACAACTAGGCAGAACATATGATATTATTTAATATATGATTGAAAGAATTCCTGTTATCACATCCCTGAGTATTCTGCTCATTTGGCATGAAGACATATCTACATACTTAACTAAAAGCAAGTGCCAACAGGATAGGCAAACAGGCTGGGCAGTTCTTGCCCAAACCTTCAGATACATCGTAAACAACAGGATTTCACTAAGCCCCTGCCTGGTTGAGCTGAGACCACATGATTCATACACCATTTATTTTTGTTCTAGATAACACTACTGGCTTTGTAAAATGCTTCCTCTTACAAAGAGTCAAGATTTACAGTGAAACAGTTGCAGAGGTTTCTTGAGAGTACAGATCAGATGTATTAAGCCAGTATTAACATTAACTTCAACGAGGAGAATGAGTAGTAGTATCTATGCATTATTCACATCATTGTACCACAAACTGTCATTTCAATCATTATTTTAATTATTCCTGTAGCACCTCTCCAAAGAATCATTATTTCTTAGTAACCATTAAGGAAGAAAGGAAAATTAGGAAAAAGAAAATAGTCTTGCATCCTTTAACTGAAAACTTCACGTGTAAGTATGAAACAAGTACAAAAAGGAAAAAAATAAGTATTATGTGCATGTGATATAGAACTGTATCATTTTAAACCAAAGTATGCATTAAAGATTGAAAGATGAATGTGAAAGCTAAAATAACAGAGCTAATTAAGAGAATGAACAATTTGGTATTTTACTAAAAATGAATTTAATTAGAATTACAGCAGTATGAAATAGCTTGGAGAAAATTGAAATACTAAGCCAGTGTGAGTTCTGCACCAAACATGAGAATTGGCTGTGCTGAAAAAAGATCAAGTTTACTATAGAATCTTTCCTGTGAGGGGAAGGATGACAAGTGTGCTTCCTTGGCTTTGCTACTTGTTTTCTTCTACTATGTGGCACGCTGTCAAATCTGAAATGGCCTTAGAATTCACCCAGTTCCTCAGTCGGGATGAGCAAACGGAATACGTGAAAGAGGATTAATGAGATTAGAGTCATCACCAGAATGATTTTTCCACAAGAAATGGAATGTAAAGGCATTTCTTCTATACTTTTGTATTAATGTCCTTTTGCAAACACACAGATAGTATCAAGTAGATGCTCATAGGTGTATATAAATGAGGTATGTAAATGTATTTAATTTCTTACCAAAGATGCACATTTTAGTTCATGCTCTTTGGTTTATTCCCTTCAGCTGCAAAAGGAAAGTACTTTGTTTCTTAGCATGGAGGACAAACTGGAAATGCCTCTAAAGATGGACAGCAGATCTTGGTGGAGCCCAAATGGTATGGAACTCACAGCTGATATGAACCTGCCTCAGGTTCTGTGTGCTGACTTATTAGAATATTCTCATGGCCTTTTCAACTTCCATGTTCTACAGATCTTTTTCTGCTCTGTTGAGAAATAATACTAGTACTTTTAAAAGGTTGGCCTTTGGCATGGAAAGAACAATGGTGTATCACTATGATTATGGGCACTTTTTCCAAAGGGTTGTGTTGTTTCTTTGTTTTGTTTGTTTTTCTTGCCATGATCTGGAGGGCCACCATGACAAACATAATATTTTGTTCCAAAAGTAAGGTGGTTTCCCTGTAGCAAAGTCAATTTTAAAAAGATTTTTGTCATCAAACTGGAAAAGAAGAAGATAGGCTTGTCATTTTTCCTCATTTTCGTAGAGGAGGATTATGTTAAAGATTTCAGCAGTGATATTCTTAGACAACTTCAATTTCACATGAAAATATGTTTCTGCTTCCTCTGCCTCTCCTGTACTATATTGATAGGTCTTTGGTTGTGCCTACTATTGTGAAGAAAATTAGCTCTTTCTCATTTCCACTTCAAAGTATCTGCCTGGCAGGGCCATCCTCTCCCTCACCTAAATTCATTTTGTTTAGAAAGTGCCTTACAGTTTGGTAAAAGTCTGAATACAATACAGGATTTGAGGAAGGAATAAAATCTTTGCATGCATGTGCATTTATTAACTCACATATTTCTGTATTTGGATTGTGTATATGCACATGCATATAGACACATACACACATGTATCAAAACATGTAGCTAAAAATACAAATCTGAATGCACTGTATCTTTCAATTGACTTGGGTCCCAGAAGCTCATGTACCACACATACACACACACACACATTCTTTTCAGCCAAAACCACACTATTTTAGAAGTTCGTAGAAAAGTCTCTGACAGTAAGAAAACTGAAAATTAAAGAATTATTAGCATTGCCGACAAACTTAAGGATGGAAGGATAACCATGCTGCAGGTGCATTGCAAACTCACTTTTCTTTGCCACTAAGGACTTTTCTGCTCTTTACCCAAATGTCAATGATTTGAACCAGCATTAAAAAAAAATGTGGAAAAGGTACTTCTGTGTGTTGCAGTGAGTATTTTCTATGCGGCAAGTCCCAGTGGTCAGAAAACAAAGTGATTCTATGATGTATTATCATTCAAGCAAACCCTGTATGCATTCTCAGATTCCTTGCATTGTTTTTAATATTCTGTACAGAATACCACATCGTTTTCTGTCTGCATACAGATAGATTCATGTGCAAATCTTGCAAACTGTACAGTTTTAAAAAAATACTATGTCTTGTCTTTACATGCCCGACTTATTAAGTACAAATGATAAAAGTGTAGCCAAATAAATACAGAAATATGAAAAAAAACAAAGTCCTATGGAAATCTGTTTCTAAAAATGACATTGTACATGTCATTTGGGCATGTACCTTAGAGAAGGAAAATCTTTCACACAGAAATGTAAAACACAGATTAATTAAATTATTGATATCTTTAAAATTTTAGGTATCAACAATAACCCGTCACATTGCTGGTTTTAGATGGTAAAACTGGTCTTGAATTCTTGTCAGAATGTCCTGCTTTCCAATGCCATGTTCTCCTTTTAAGGTAATTTGTAATTTTTAGAGCTTAGCTATCTGACTACATTTTCAGAAAGGTGTCTTAACTCCAAATTAAATGAAAACTCTGAATTACTATGGCAGTGATAGTCTTACAATTTATTTGTTTCTAACAAATCCCTTTTCAAGCAGTGAAACTACATAATTTTTAGAGCCTTGTCAACTAATCTTCAAAATTTTCCACTTTTTTTTCTGTTAATGTCTTCATGGAAAAAAGTCCCACTACAGAGTGGATTTACTTCTAAGTCATCACTGGCTTGTGAGTAGTTAAGTAGCTTATCACAGTTCAAATTTGTACTTTAATTTGTAATTAATTACTATGTAGAGTAGTCAAGAATGTGGATAAAGAAGTAAGGCAGACTAGACCACTTTCTGAAAGCATTCTGAATTGTCTTGAGAAATTTTTTTCATTGCTGTATCATACCTGTTTGACTAACAGTATCTGGCAGTGCTGCATAAAGTTTGCTCATTTTTGGAAGCTTGTGTGTTTTGGTGAGGAATAATTTGGATAACTGCACTGGAAAAACATTGTTGAATTCATGGGTATGGGGGGTGGGTAAAATCACATTTAAAAGGGGAGGAAAAAATTATCTGAGAAAAGAAGATAAAATTCTGAAAATTTCTTTCATCGCTCCTGCTGGAAACAGGTCCCAGAGTATATTAACTTGACTCTAAGGGTTGTAAGGGTCTCTATAAGTTTTCTGATCCTCCACAGGGAAATGAAATCTCTGCAGAACCTTGCCTGAATTAATGTTTTCCTTCTCTTATGACAGTGCTTTTTTTTGTTCCTTTTCCTATGAGCCAAAATTGCTATGATACAGCACCAAGATTTACTTTCACCACTTTATTTTTTTAATTTATGTTTTTATTTGATTTTATTGTTTTTTGTTACTGCCACTAGAAACGCTAGTATTAACTGAGCAATCTGCTGGTTGTATTAAAGTAACCTCTTCATGTAGCACTGCTGGATGCTCTTTGGAAGCTTAGGATTAGAGTGGGACTGGGATGCTGTAGGCATCATGCTGACTGCCTACCAGAGAACAGGTAAGAACTTTACCACATTATCACATTGTTCTGGAGTTGGTTTTCTTCCACTTTCCTGTATATAACTGCTGTAATAAATCATTATATTTATTCAGTGACTCTTGTCCCCCAACAACCTCAAAGCTATAATGACTGAAGAGCAACTTGGGTCCAATATGTGTCTGGATGAACAAGCAGACACTGGAAGTTTTACAAGACTGGGAGAAAAGAGACAGCAAGGTACAGCCAGCCAAGCATCTGTTGTTATGAAAACATGTCAGGAGGAGATGGGTCAACATGTTCTTTTGTTTACTTTACCTGTACGCTCACTACATCTTCCAGGCACATGATCCCATTTGTGTCTCAGTTAAATTACACTAAACTCTGTCTTTTACAGTATTCTGCTATTATTTAGTTACAAAAAGTTCCATAGACCTCATTAAACCATTAGTAAGGAAGTCTTTGTAGGTAGCAAGGATTCAGCTAAGCTGCATACCCTTCAGACAGCTTTGTGACTCCTTCAACAGGCAGATCAATAGTACAGATCTATTCCAGAAGAGATAGTATGTGACAGTTATCATAGGCCAGTGCAGAATGTAAGGTTGAACTGCATCACTGTATATACTGTAGGAGAGATTTTCATAGGCAAAACTGTGTTACTGAATGCAGACTGGCAAAAGAGCTTGCATTCAGCAAAAAGAGGTAAATGCAAATACTAAAGCTGGTATATGTAAAATGTTATTGATGTGCCTCAAAGTCTCATAATGCAGATGAATACAAATTGTATATTATTGTTAAACATTGTCATGCAAACCACCAAGCAAAGTTGAAATGACACACATAAACATGTTTCCCAGGATGATTAAAAGTCCTTTCCTTTGAGATAATCTCATTTGTATTTCTTTTTGGCTTTCATAAACAACACAATGTGGTAATTGAGCAAAGAGTTTCTACAGGTGTTTATAGATTTAGATGGAGATGTAGTTACTAGAAAACTCCAGGCCAAGGAAAGGGAAAGCACCTGCTGAGAAGATACTATGTAAATGTTTCCCAAGACAAATTTGACTCTGAAAACCAGTCCAAGCACCTCCAAAAATGGATAAACACAACACACCAAGAACACGTTGAACCCGTACAAGGACACTAGCGCACGCTGTATCACCTACAGGTTGTGGCTCAGATCAGATCCAAGAGGAGAGTAGCTGCCACAGGCAGATGAAGATTTCAGGAATTTATATTAATACCTCAGAAAGCCAGGAACACTCAGAGGGACTTTCCAAATATCTAACTAGAGGCCATTAGGACACCAGTACAAGCTCTGCCTCTAAATATGCCATCGGGGTTGCCCCAACAGGATGACTATGAGTAAGCAAATTGATTAATTTAATATATTGTGAGAATAGTTGCCTACTATCAATTTCAACAGCTTGACTATGTTAGTAATAACAGCTGCATCTCTTCACAGCTTGATTCCCTATTAAGGAATGGTCATTTACAACAGGCCTACTCCTGACCAATTAATGAACTAACTTTGGAACTTTAGAAGTCTGTTAATAAATGAGGCCAAATATCTGATTGTAAATATAATGAAAGGAACTACAGAACAACTTGTCTTTCATCCACCTAGGCCTTTGCATATGGTCAGAGGAGAGGGAACTTGCTTTTGCTTTATCGGAGGGACACAGATTTCCTGATAATTAAAACAATTCATAGTGAAAATTATTTCATTTGGATTTTGACAAAATGGGAGCTACCTATTTAAGACCTAGTAATGGAAGTTTGTGTGCTGGAAACCTTCTTTGAAATAAACCTGAAACAAGTGAGCTGGCAGGTAGGTTTGTGCTGCAAGGGATTCTGACAGCCTGTCAAAGTCCCACTTTTCTCACATTCAATCAACCTCTCTCTTTTAAAGAAAGCATAAAATATGTCAAAATGACAGCTGCCGAGGCATAGCAGGAGCAGCAGCCAGCTAGCTGCTAGGCCTATTACCTTAGGAAAGAAATCAGGGAAAAGTTGTGTAAATGGCACACACTGAATAGGGATATAATTTGCCTGGTCAAGTAGTGACTCAATTAAAGTCTCATTAACCCTTCAGCTACTGTTACTTAACACTCCACAATTATTTTATTTTTTTTTTAGTTTTTATTTTGAGGTGTTGGCTAGTGTAGCAGGAACAAATGGATGTAAAATTTGAGTACCTTTATGCTTGTAATGACTTTCCAAAATTAATTTGTGACAACATTCATTAGAATTAATTTGAAAGCAAATCCAGAAGAGGCAATATTACAATTACATGGGATTTTAAGCTACTTAGTTGGGTCAATATAATCTTGATGATCTTAAAAATTGTAAGAAGAAATAACAGTGTTAATTTCTCCAAGGTCTCAGTTACTGCTGCTGCTTCTGCTCTGCAGAATTTGGTTATGCAGAGTGGGTGCTGCTCTCACCCAACTCGCTAAGTTTACAAAGGGCCCTGCCCCATTTCCCTCAATTTAGTCCTAGCTATGCCAGCTGGGTATTTCTTTGGCAATGATGGGTACCTGGCTTTAGACTGGAAGGCTTAAATGCATTTTCTGCAAACATTTCTCTGATGATGCTGTCTTTATAGCTCAGCTGAGCCAGGATGGATTTCAGGACAAAGACAGGCAATGCTCTGACTCTACGGCTCAATTTCAAAAGTCTTCTGCAAACAATAGAGCTCCTACTTCTTCTCACAAAAAGGTCATAAAATCCTTTGTCTAGGAAAGTCTTAAGCAACATAAACATACAAGTGGCTACTGGCTGAAAATGGGTGTGTGTGTGTGCTCACAGAAAGTGTGAGACAGAGACCTAAGATATGAACTGATTGCCCCCAAAGATATAGTTGCAGAGTAGCTTTATCACAATATCTTGTAATTCTAGACTTTGACATCTTGTAAGTCTAAAACTGAAATGGTATTTGGCTCTTGTTATGGGGGCTGGAAGTTTCAGATGAACTAGATATAAATGTTGAATAATAATACATCTGAAAAACAGCAAAATGGTAATGAGCATTATTGTTCAGGACTAGAAGCAACACAGCCCATCTTTCCATTGTGTGAAGAGATGAATGTTACATCCAAAGAGCTGCTGTAGTAAGCAGGGAGCTTTGAAAAATTGTGTCTCAACCCAATATAATTCTCTTTACTAGCTTTTAGTGCCTCTAATTGCCTGTGTTCTAATGCAATGTAAAGTGGGCTAAGTCAACCTACGGAAATCATCTCACATGAAATCCAACCACTTCAAATTATATGGCTTAATCTTTACTCAGCAGATCTTGGCTTGAGTTTCAAGTTTAAAGCAAAGCAAGTCTCCTTCTAAAGACTGAAAGGCATTCACTTGCTCCTTGTGGCTGGGAAACAGTAACAGCCTTCAATGTGGGTTGAGGAATCTCCCCTCTGTTGCACTGAGCTGCTCAATAAGGCTCTAGATAGCAAATTCTCTCCAAGTAATTTCTAAATGAGAGGTTTCCAGCTGTGAGGCAAGTTTGCTTGTGCTATATGAGCACCCTAATTACTCCACAAAGAACTTTATGTTCTCATACCCAATCTTTGAGAAAAATTACAATAATACTGTGGTGATAAAGATGGGAGTGAGCAATGAAACCAAGAAAATCAACTACAACAAGCTATTCTTGCTGTATGTAGCTAACTATGTGGTCTTAGTCATATTCTTGATTTTCACATATCTCATTTAGAGAGAACAAAAAGCTGGTCTCTCTGTATATTTTCGTAAACAGTCCCCACACAACCCTTAAACCTGCTTTTTTTTACAACTTCCATCTGCCTTCTAATTTGCCTTCACTTGAGGAGGCAGTAAAAACTTTAAACACATGGTGAAGGTATGACACATCCTTCATTCTGTCTCATTTGTTTCATTAAGGATGCTTGACAAGCTTAGATTCTAACATCAAAATAATAGCTAAGGAAGACATGGCAAGCTAAACCACACCACTTTTGTTGTTTGGTTTTAGGAAGCTTCTTTTTCAAAGAACTTGATGTTCTTTGGTAGAATTATGA
>VXBZ01010794.1:532754-562365 GCA_013399135.1 Heliornis fulica
TTTTTTGGAAAAATAAAAAAAAAAAAAAAAAAAAGAAAGCCACAACAAACAGCTCAAAACAAACCCCCTAATCAAAAAGCTTGGGCCACTGCAAAATAGATATAGCAGACCTGAGGATTTAGCTCTAGCACTGCTCATTAATTCAAATTCTCAGGCTATTAAACACAGCTAAATTCAGCATTGTATTGCAATTTGAGGCACAAAGAGAAAACCAGGTCCCTGTTCTTCATAAGTACTCCTAATTTTATTTTTAACACACTTTCCTGTATAGACAGTAACTCCTGACACACACACACACACACACACACACACACACACACACACACACACATCTTTTCTATTAATTAATGCAGAAAGCATTTCCATTGGAAATGCCTGGGGTTGTAGATTTTGTCAAATAGGGATCNTTGTAAATGCTTATTTACCAAGTCTGCAATTAACACATCTCTTATTACAACATCATAATTCACATGCTTTTAAAAATTAATATTCTATATAGGACTTCACTGACCTGCCTGGAGATAGAAGACACCTATATACAGAGAAGATATAGCAGGACATTGACAAAACCGTATTTACACCTGCATGAAGCCTCCATCGTGCATAATCCAGTTCAATAACCTGCCCCGAAGCCTTATTCTGGGTGAGAGGAGGAGAGGACAGAAGGAGAGCATTTTTAGGTAATCAGAAAGTCTCAGATGGAGCAGATGAGCTAGGTGAACGCATCAGAAACAGAATCTCAACTTGCATGTGACAAGATCAACCTCTAATTATGTTACATGAAATTTTTTCCTCATAATCTGCATGGAACTTGAAAATAATGCTTCTGTTGTAGGGTCCTGATGACAGTTAGTGCCCTTGGGGGAGGAAATCAAAATCAGAGGTATGATTCCTTCATTTATCCTATGAACAATATATTGTTCTTAACCTCCTAAACCATACCTATGCTCTGTCACCGGATTTTTAATTCAGAGTCTAAGGCTGTTGAGGTCTATCCTGATACACACAGCTTGATTATAAAGCAGTCTGTCTCACTGGATGTTGAAAGTGACATTCTCTCCTTCTGAAGGATTAACTAAAAAGGAAAGTTGATCTGAATATTCTGGGATACTGGAGTTCTATTGACTCTATGAATCTCAGAATTGCTCATGCAGTAGAACAGGAATTTTATCCAACAGGAAAATGAGATCAGAATCTGTCAAGAGACCATGGAAACTCCTACCTCTCATTGAAGTATAAATAACATGAAAAACAACACTCCTATAACTGCCTGTACAGTGATTTAATCAGAGAAAGTAACATATATGTAATTATAACTATGGATTGCTCAGCTTACAATAGATGGGCATTATCAGAACCTTATTTCTAATACTTTCAGACAAGATGGTTTGATCCAGAACTATTAAAAAAAAAATAAAAAAAATTTCTGGTTTGGATGTCAATCATAAAAATAGTGACTGAAACGTTCCCATTTTTAATTTCCAATGTTCTGGTTTAGGATTTATCAGAAAAAAAACCCCAACATCAACCTTAAGTAAAAAAAAAAGAGACATTATTAAAAAATAATCATTAGAATATTTTGGATATGAATATTTTCAAATCAAAATGTTTAATTAAAAAATAAGGAAACAAGACCTAAACTGAAAGATTTTACTTTTCTCTACCAAGAATCTGATTCTAAGTAAGCTATGCTTTTAGCCCTGTATGTTGTGTCAGGGAGTTAAGTATTTCTCCAAATATAAAATGTTTAATCAGTTCAGTCTATTTACAAAACCTATATCCAGGGACTTCCAAATAAGTATACTTGAGTATTTTATTTGACTTGAAATGTGATTTAATTTAACAGTTTTCTAACAATGCATGTTTCTAAAAATAAATATTTTTCAGAATAGATGACACAAAGGTAAAGCATGGAATTGTTATTTTAGCTGATCCACATTTTCTTTCCTCCAATATATATATATATATTTCTGTTTCCTGATGGAAAGGAAGGTTTTCATAACAAACACAAAATAAATTTAAGTAATTAACTTATTTCCATGTTGTGTCTTCAACAATGATTACAACAGCACAATAGTCTGTGCTGTATTGTGCATTGTAACTACAGACCTGCTGTCAGCGTGAAACTTGGAAGCCTCATACTAAGAAACTGTCAAAGTGTTCACCCACCATAGAATTTAATTTACACCTCAACTAAGGGAGCAAAATATATTCATATATATATTTGCTTTTACATATATAAACTATTCTGTTCTGTAGGAAGCAGCAGATTAAATGACCCTTATGATTTCAGGAAAAAAAAAGTCTTATCTTGCCTCTGCCTCTGATACACATCAGAGATTTGATGGGATGGTGCCAAGATTTCCTCCTGTATGTGATTGCCAGTTTACTAGCTACTGCCTAAGATAATGTGTTTTGGTTTGTAAGATGATTGCATCTGGACTTTAATTCGAAAACTCCTCATCTTCATATGCTGCTATGTTTCCTTACCTTCCTGTGAATTAGTTAGGCTTTCATTTTATCAGTATGATAGCTGGTGATTCACGAGGAAACTCTTCTTACACCAACAGAAAACCAATCCCATTTGAGAGAGAGAGAAAAAAAATCTATTAACAGACATCTAGTGCTTTCACAGGATTGATTCTTTTATAGAGAGCTGGCACTTTTGGATGACCTATCAGCAATAAAATCAAGGTGGTCTGTGGTATTTGACAGTTAGACAATCATTTATTCACACCAGCCTGGTAAGGTCTTTTTGAACTCCTGCAGGAAGGGGAACTTCAATTAAGAGTGAAGTTCAGTTGTCCCTGATGTTATTAAAGTCAGAATAAAAGCAGCCTCTTGTAATCTCCTCATGTTTTAAAACTACAACTCACAGCCCTCTTTCAGCTCTTCTACCAAGTGCCACCCATCACGAATTCCTCCCTCAAAACTACTGCCTCTCTCCACACTTCAGAACAGCTGGATTCAAACCCTTCCAGCTGAGTGCTTAAGCCATCCCTGGGAGCACGTGCTATTGCAATGAAAAGGAGATTAAAAGTGCCTTTGTTTTTCACAGTGAAATGTGTTCAGTGAAGGGCAGGCAAAACCTTCAGACTACTTGTTTTAAGGAGAGAGGGACCATAGAGATCATATGTTCTACATCCCTTTGCTCCACCCCTTCCTTCTGGCTCTGGGTGGCAAAACAGTCACCTCAAGGAAGGACATAAATAGTGAATCCTCACCAGTACAGACGGGTGACATTTGAAAAACTCATTCTCCTTACCTGGATTTCACATTTTTATCCTAATAATGATTTCAAGGAGTGTATTTAGCATGGATGCTCTGCAATGCCTTCAGTTCTGTGCTAAACACTTGCTGTGTCATGTGACACTGCTGCAATATTAGCACGTGAGAACGGCTTTTTGTCCCACGAGGAAATCAGGGACAAAGCATGTGATGCACAGACTGTAATTATGGCTGTATACTTCATCATGGGGTGAAAAGATTTAGACCAGTATTTACTGTCATAATTAAACTGATTCCCCCAAGAGCTACAATGAACTTTGGGAGGTGATAAATAAAAGCAGCAGCAAGCTGTTCCTTTGAGATTTACACTCTGATGATAAGATCTCCTGGGTTCCTGGAGGGAGAAGAAGGTGGTAGGTTCATAATTTATCTTTTTCAGGCCTGGACCAAAACCTATTAGAGTCATTAGAAGTCTTTAAATTGATTTTGTCCAAAGTTCATTCTGAAGTAATTTTATTCTTGAAGTACAGGTTTTCATTTTCTAATGCTAGAATTTAAACCGAAATTACTTATCATTTTCCTTTGAAGGAAAGGTTTTGAACATTTTGTTTGGATAAAAATGATTGTTACATCTTTCACCCACATTTTCAGTAGAGAAGCAAAAAGGCTTTTGACCAACAGCAAAGATATTTTTTACAGATCTGTACAACTACCTTCAAATAATATTTAAGAGAATATGACATGTGTAGAACTAGAAACAAGTAGCAACTTTTGCTTTTTTTTAAACTTTACTTTTAAGCAAGAGGGCACCAGATCTCCTTTCTGTATGCTTATTTAAGAGTCTACCTCTTCACCCACATGATGTTACGGTTTTGTCTCAGTAACAGACCAAAACATGCATCACTGCCTTATCCACCTGCCTGTCCTATATAGGACCCCCATGTTCTTGAGAAGGAGAGAGCAGGAGTGCTGGGCTGGCACAGGGAGTGAGCTCACCCTCTGCCTGTAGGGACAATGCTTACTACACCTTCTGCCTATTTGGGGAATATTTCAGGAAGACAAAGAAATGGCAGCTATATGATTGAAGTGAATCCAAATATGCTGTAAGCATCAGTCTGGCTGCCTACAGGGGGGTGGGAAATAATTTATGTAATATTATTAATTGAATGTGATTGCTGGGTTTGGGTTTCCTCATTCAAGAAACTTCCATACTCAGTGTTGTGTGCTGGGTTTTTTTTAATTAATTTTCCTTACAACTCTCTTCAGCATATGTGAAAAACATGGTCATACTTCCAATTTCTTTGAGCAGGGAGTAGGTATCTAGTGACTATGACTAGTTGGACAAGTCGCTGGTTAATAAGGGAGTAGTAACACAGTGGTTTTTTAAAGACACAATGTGAACAGACAATCTTATGGACTTCATTTTTCAGGTGAAAGGACAGGCTCCTGCAATCAATGCTTGAATCTCTAATGAACAGACTTGCAGGTTTGACAATAACAACAATAACAGAGAGGATTAATTTATCAGCTTTTATACTCCTACCTACATCACTCCTTTCTTTCTAGTCACAAGGCAGTAATTTTAATACAGCAGAAATAAGAATTAGCGCTGTTTGGCCCTAAGTATATTAATTCTGTTCATTCTGAAGCAAGTCACACTTCCCCTAGGGACATCTGCCACCATTTTATTTAGTTAGTCTACCTACTTTTACTTTAAAAGAAAAAGCACCGTTGACAAAGAACTCTGGCAACAAACCCAAGGCATCTCACTGCTCCATGCATTCTGATCACAACATTTCCTTCGATCTTGGTGGTGAATAAAATAAATAAGATATCCCCCTTGTTGTGTAAATTATAGCTACTGGAACAAAACCAGAAAACTGAGATGACAAAAGCCATGCTGAAAGCTGCTGTCTGCTGTGCATGACATAAAATCTTAAAATGAAGAAAAAAATATCAAAACCAGTGTGGACACTGCTTGCTGTGTCTTGTAAAGATTCTTGCTATTGATTCAAGTTGCTTTTATGTAAAAAGGGTTTATTTTTGTGGACCCTCAAGAGTCTTAGGAGCAGTGTAATGGAAAATATTCAATGATTTGCACTTCCCTTCTCACTAGTTCTTCATCTCTTGATCAGGGTATCTGCCTCTAATTTTGAGAATTGTGAATAAATAACTTAGGAACCATTCTGAATGGTAGAGATATTGTATAGATAATCTTACACTTATCTCCTGAGCAGAATTTGGATTCCAGCTGAAATTAAACATGGAAAAAAATCCTCTCTCAGGATAACTTAAAGTTTTTTTGTAAGCCAGGTCATCAGAGTGGCTGTTGTCAAGTGAACCTGAGGAGATTGCAAGTCACATGCAGCTCAGTTTCATGGGCAGCTCAACAGCTTGAGGTAATCTATTAAAATTGGGGGAAGAGAGAAACCTGGGAGATACAAAACCTGATGGTTGATATACACAGAAGACTCTGGCAGCAACCACCAGAGAAGTGTGTACATATATATTTTCTATGAGTGTTCAGGGTATAGCTTCGGCTCCCATAAGTTTCTATCTAATGCCAACAGAATAATTTATCCTTCCATTTAGAAGGGTATATAATATCATACTAGTTATTTTATATTCAATGACTACTGAAGATGAAAACCCTCTAAGATAAATAAGCAATGTTAAAAAAACCACTGAATGCTTTGGAGCTTTAGGAAGGGGGATAGATCTTTTTGACTGGCTTTAAAATGGAGCATGGAGGGATAATTCATAGAGACACTGAACTTGTATTAGTTGAGAATAGAGAATAGGTCTCCTGACCACCTAAGAAGTATTATGACTTTCCAACAAAGATACCTTATTAAATTTGTCCTCATTTTTGTTTACTCTGTTTCTCAAACCAGCATCATTTTCAAGACACACCTCTACAACCACTTCCAGCATCCTCATTTTCTGTACACAGGAGGCAACACCTCCGTCTCTCTTTGTCCTGTACAATGAATAAAGGATCTTCAACCTTTGGCTCAAGGTGGTTAGGTGCTGTGTAACAGAAAACAGGGACAGTTTGTAAAAGAGTATGTCTGATAGATGAGCTTTATTTTCTTTCTGCTTGCATCCTATCAGTCCTAGATTCTTCTCATAGCTCCTTACTGATAATGCAGGTAATGTTACCTTCATCAATATACCATACACACTCTTACAAAGTACTTATGCTGTCAATAATGTACACACTTAAAATGTTTTCCATTCCAAAGTGCTCTAAACCACTTCCCTAAGTACAGTTCCAATCTGTAAGGGAACCTAACTCCTATATGCAGCCCTCTTCAAGCAAATGGTGGCAACACAGAGGCTTGCAATGTCAGTTAACATACAAAATATATACAGAATGCAAATACCTATGGGATGCAGCACAGCATCTAAACAGTGTGTAGGAGTGTTAATTTCAGAGGCTGAAGGCTGCAAGCTGACCATGACAGTCCAGCTTGAGTGGCCTGCAGAGAGAAAGATTTGCCCATCCCAAGAGGACAGCATGCATCTGGCCTCAGGGGAGCTCTGCTTTTCAAGAGTACCTGGAACAGAGGCTGATCTAACCACTTTTTTAGACAGAACATAAGCAGATATACACATACCACAGATCTGTTAAAAACCTCCATTTTGATTTGGCCAATCTCTTTATAACCCTACTGAACCAGTTGGCCTACCAATCACGCCTGTACTGAGCAGAGAAACTATAAAGATGATAAATACTCTCGTGCACTTCCAAAGAAGGCACCAGAGTTGTTGAGATCATACATCACAGGAGTAGTACACCAGGGCACATGCTTGAGTTCCCAATCACATACATATCCATACATCATCCAACTGTGGAAACAACTGCTTTTACCTTCACATGATATCCTGACACACTCAAATGACAATATGCACATTGCAGTAAATCAAAGCATCAGTTACTTCTTTGTGATGCTCTTATATTCTACTTAAGGCTTGGAATTGTGTGACTACAATTTCTATGAAAATCTTTACAGGAATACATAGATTGTCTCTCTTTACCTGCACTTGTCCATATGCCATGGTAGAAATTAGGACCATCAGGACAAAGTAAGAAAGCCTGAAAACTGCAGAAAGGTTTTTGTTTTGTTTTGTTTTTAATTTCATTTTTTTTATTTTCATAAACTTTTTCAGTTATATATGCTACAGCCAGATATAACAACACCAAAACACTTGTATCTGAACCAAAGAACATCTCATGGATCTTAGAAATGAGTCACTTCTCATGTGAGATTTCACTCTTAGCATCTAAAACATTATTTCACATAAAATAGAACTCTAAGTGGATGTAGCAGTCTGTAAAGAACAGCTGTCCTTACAGGAAGGCCCAATAAAATAGATAGCTTTGAAATAGCATGTTCAATTGTTATTTAGTCATTTAATTGACTTAATTTAAAAGTATGAAGAGATGACTGAGACAAATCCTCACATTGTGTGAGTGGAAAAATGAGTCAATGGAAGTGGCAAAACTGACAGGCTGTATACAAATGTTAATGACAATGAGGAAGTTTCTGTCACATTAAAATTTGGGACATAAAATTTGCAGAAGAGTGTATTGAGTGAAGTCTGATTCAGGCTTTTCTTTATTCCAAAGCAAGAAGTGCCTTACAGATGTGGCTTCACATTTCCATAGGCTGGTCATTCAAGTGGACAGAATAGACAGAAATCAATTATTTATGGTAGAAGCTTCATCCTCCAAAGGAAGGATTGTATCACTGTATCTTTGCTTTGTTTAAACAGGACAGTGTAAAAGATTCACTGCATTTTTTGGAGGACAGAAAAATGAATAAACTGAAAAAAAAGGCATATTTTTCATTAATGATGATGCTGGAGTGCATAATCCAGAGTTTTGAGCTTTTAATTTACAATTTAACTGGCAGCTCAAACATCCGGATAAGACAGCAACTGAAATAACATTTTATCTAAAGGCTTATCTCCTCCATCAGAAAGGGTATGAGGAATTAATTCTACGTTTATCCTGTGAGATCACAGAGGGCAAATCTAGAGAGATATGCTGGATTAATCCTCCAAAATCTTAAAAGCAAAACTCATTGGAGAGGCCAATAGAAGAAGGGAAAAATCCAACATAGTAAATCTGATGAAGGCTGCTTGCATTTTGAATATGTTTTGAACTTATTTTTATTCTACCAAACTGTTTTAGGTCTTGATTGCATTTAGCTGCTTAAATCAATGGTTGAAGTATTTTTTTTCTGATTTTCAGTTAAATATTTAGCACATGTTCTTAATGTCTCTCAACTTGTATGTGAGAATGAAAGATTCAAACCAGCTCTTTTCCTCACACCAACATCCAAACAAGGTCCTGTGCAACTTGTTCTAGGTGAATGGGTTGAAGAAGAGTTGGACAAGATGAACTTCTAAGGCCATTTCTAACCTAAAATATTCTACCAGTCTAATTCTTTACCTTAGTTATATTTTTCGTCTTAAGCAATAATGTATTTATTGCTGTTTCATTTCTTATTAAAATTCAATAAAGTCACATTTCCTTTGCTCTGCGATGGACTAAAGCTCTGACAGAAGGACTTCCTAATCCTCATTATGTATACAGACTGATAAAACAAGGTATGACTACAGGATATGATGAAGAGCAACATTACATTGATAGATGAAGAGCCTGACATGAGCAAACAATGTGCATCTGCAGTGCAGAAGGCAAATCACATCCTGGGTTCCATCACAAGTGTGGCCAGCAGATAGAGGTGATTCTGCACCTCTGCTCTGATGAGACTCCCACCTGGAATACTGTGTCCATCTCTGGAGCCCTCAACACAAGGACATGGACCACTTGGGGTGGGTCCAGAGAGGATCATCCAAGGATGAGCAGAGGATGGACAAACTTCTATAAAGCCAGGCTGAGAGAGTTGGTCTTGTTCAGCCTGGAGAAGAGAAGGCTCTGGGGAGACTTTATAGCAACCTGCCAGTACCTGCAGAGACCTACAGAAAAGCTGTTAAGGGCTTGTAGTGATAGGATGAGGGGTAGTGGTTTTACACTAGAGAAGGGCAGTCTTAGATTAGACATTAAGGAGTTCTTCAGTAGGAGGGTGTTGAAACACTGGAACAGGTTGCACAGAGAGGTGGTGGAAGCCCCATCCCTGGAGATGTTCCAGGTCAGGCTTGATGAAGCTCCTGATCTAGTGAAGATGTCCCTGCTTACTGCAGGGGGTTGGACTAGATGACCTTTAAAGGTCCCTTCCAACCCAATATATCCTGTGATTCTATGTTTCTGGGAACTGCTATATCCATACTCTAGTCAATGGAATGAATCAAAACCGAGGTGCCATCTAACACTCAGAACAAATTTCAGATTCAGCCTAAGATGGATTTTATTATGGAGTGAAAATTAGTATATTTACTTGGACAATGCTCATCCCATATTTGCCTCATTTAAAGTGGATTAATTCAGTATGGATTCATCCACATTTATACCATCAATAGTTAATTATGATTATGAAATTTTACTCTTCTTTCCCTCCTAGAAAAATAAACTATTAACATCTACTCCCATTCTGCCCTTGAATAGCGAAAAAACCTTGTCACAGGGGAAGTACCATGAGTCCTTCTCTGCTGAACCCCAGCAATTCTCACAGCTATGTGTCCCAGAGCAGTGGTGTCATAATATTTTGAGAGATTTCAGTTAAAAGTTGCTAAAAGGAAACAAATCCTATTTTGTAAACAGAGCAGCCAATGTTTACTGGGAAAAGAAATATCCTAAAACTCTCACATTTCTGTTTGTAGAAATTCTTTGATCACTGACATAAAGATAACGTTGAATGAGCTATTTCAGACTCTGGAAGCAGCTGAACCATGCTAACACTGAATGCATGAAAAATCCACACAGATTAATTCAGCTGGTTTCTCTGTCGAGTAAATTAGCCCAAACCTGAGTCATTGGTAATCCAGCAAAGCAAGTGTGTGCACACAAGCTACCTTATTTACTCTGCAGTTAGCAGAGCAGACAGTACTATAAACATATCTGTTTGAGAGTCAGTGTCTTGAGATTTTTTGAGAAATCAGGTAAAACTGGTAACATGCTTTTGAGTCATCTGATTATTTTCTTATCTCATGTATTAAAGCTTAACATCAGGAAGTCTTACACTACACTTTCTAACCAAAAGAAAGATGCTGGTTAAAACCTTCTGTTCTTACTCAAATAGGTAAAACTGCTTTTTGAAAAGTACATTTTACTTTCCAAATCTGTCAATATTTTGACTTTTTGACATCAACAATAATTTAATCAATGGGCTATATCTTCAAAGATGTTTTGGCTTCCCCCTCCCCAACGTCTTTTTTTGTATTATATCACAGAAAATTGGAAGATAGAGCACTTCAGCCATTTTCACACTAGGTCCATTCAACACTGATGAATGCAGGTGTTTTGGAAACTGATACCCTGAGAAGATTCACAGCCTTCACTGGGTCTGACACTTCTCCTTTTATCCCTGGAAGTGTCTGTGAGCAAATACCTGGCTTGTGAAATATAAGATATAAGAAAAGTAAAACCAGGCTAATAGTTTAATTATTCATGGAAATGTTTCTCTACTAATTAAAAGTATTTATTTACAAGAAAAAAACTTTCATACCAATTCATAACTTTGGGGCAAATTATTTTAAACCACACATGCATGTTTATAACACCTCAGAGTTACTCAGGCTTAAAATGAGTATTCAGGCAGCCTGGAATATATTCATTCTTTGTACTGCACTTGGTCCAGCTTGTTGTCCCTGTTGCTTCAAAGCAAATAACAAGGAAAATCTTCCTTGGGTAGACTAAATACAGGGATTTGGGATACATCTGCTCTCCTGGAATGCAGGAAATAACAAGGACTTGTTTTAAATTTAATTTTAATTTTAAATTTAAAATAACTTTTTGCTTATGTAATGCTTTGATTTTCTGATAAAGCAGTGTGAGCTTTAAGAGCTCAGTGTCTGTAAAGCAGACCAGAAGTATGTATAGTGCATTTACTTACTCCAAATTACACAATTTAAACTGTAAAAGGATTATAGGATTATTTCTATTACACACAAAGATTGAAACACTGCTCTGTGGCACATTTAATGCTTACACACAAATAGCAGAGCTATATAGGCACCCCAGAAGAGAGGCACAATCAACACACCATGAGAGACTAAAACTCCAGCTACGCTTGACAATAGATGCACCCCCCCTGTGGCCTGCAACATCCACTCCCTCTGTTACCAGCCTTACCACAGCAGCTGGTACAGAAAAAGAATTTATGTTATACCATTGATCTTATGGGATTTGACCTTATGGGATTTAAGAAGTCTGCTGACAACATACACATACCTGTATAGTGGCCAACTACAGTCAGGTCAACATACAGATACATGTATGTTTTTAGGTGACTACAGTCAGTATAGGTATTTTTAGATTTCTTGGTTTATTTTCCTTATTTTGATGATACTGGGTTTGTGTTTTTTTCTTAACTTGAAATCAGTGATTCCTAGGAAGGGAACACAGGAAAGAGGTTTTTATTCTCAGTAGCAAAGGTGATGAAAAATCTTTCCATTGCCATTCTGAAAAGCATCTTCTCTTGTTAGACCCATTACTCTTGATCTACAATAAGACCAAAGTGAAAGGACACTTCAAAAGTGTCACACTGTTCTCAGAACATACTAACACTTGTCCTGGAAGCTCTACAGTATCACAGTACTTGTTGGGTAGCAGCATTTTTTGTTCAGTATCAGACCGTGGAGCTAAACAATGCTGCTCATTACTGATGATGGGTAAGAGTAAATCCGGAGAGGCAGAAAAAGGGATGAAAAAGAATAGAACCCAAACGGGGGAGCATGGTGGGATGGAGAGGGGGGAGGGAAAGGGAGGGGGTGGTGGTGTCCATTAATTGTGGTAGCCAAGGGACAATTTCTTTCCTTTTTGAAAACAAGTGTTGGAATACTGGCACAAACTCTGAAGATGTCTCTGCTGAGATGTGACTGCCATCAACAAATGAGCACAACCTTGCCTCTGGGGAGGTTGACAGCAAGATTCTTGTTCGTCCTCAGTGAACCGAACTCATTAGTGATATCAGCTCATTAATATGCTGACTATAGCTGGCTAAACAAAAGAATGGTCATGTGGATTGAAAGGAGACATTAAGATGGATCATACAGCTGGGTCAAACCAGAGATGCATAATACTTTAAAGTGCCAAATGAGTTGTATACCTACCCTCATATGATTGCACCCTTGCTGCTGAAAACAGTATTTAAATCCATACAGTAGTAGAAAAGGCAGGATTACTCTGTGTGACATGGAATTAATATTATCTTTTGAGCTTTTCCCTTTAAAAAATTAGATTGACAGCTTCAATGTCCTTTTTTGCCAAAATTTATGAAACAATTTGCTGAATTATATAAAGCTCTAGCAAGAAATGACACGTATGGGATGACTTTTTATTTGAAATTGTGTTTCTTATACCAAGGTTCATCAAGCTGCTTCATATTTATCCCTCTGATTAATGATATGTCAGAATTCTAATTCTAGCACCAATTTATTGCTTGTTGGCAATTGGAGAATGAAATAGCTATGTAGGCAACATGCAATATTGATTTTTATCCATCTTCTTTGAGCTCCAGTAAATGATTCCCAAATGTGCTTTGTTGTTGCAACCTAACTAAATATTACAGTCTTATTCCTATCATCCAATAATGATGTTACTGATGCAGCATATTTCTTAAAGAGCAACGGTCCACTATGATTTGATGTCAGACTGAATTATAGGTTTCATATTTAAAAATTCTTACTATTCAGTAAGTGATTTCACTCACAGAGACAGATCACATCTTCTAAAGGTTATTGGATGCTAGTACAGTTTTGTAAGTGTGCACATTAGCATCATAATAATTATGAAGAATAAGGGTGCTTTCAACTGCTGTAATGGGAAATTCAATGTATTTATGGGTATACTCCATACAGAAAACCACAGGTTGGAGATAATGCAAAATTTGCAAAACTGCTTCACATATTTTGGAGTTTAATCCATCGTAATACCCATCTGACAAGTGATATCTAATCAAGACAGTGCTATAGAAATAAAACAACCTCTTGAAAGGCAACCTCAGCACCAGATTTAGGCTCTTCTGGTGTCAGTCTTCTTTTATATAGATTCAGAGCATGAACTTTTCCATGAGACAAGAAGAAATGACTATTTGTATTTGAGATAAAATGATTTGAAAGTAGTCTTTAGCATCCCTTTTTATGTTAGGAAATAAAGTTATCATAATCTTAATGGGGGAAATGACGAAAATTTCAATTGGGAAATGAGAGACATCCTCGGAGGGAAAGCAGGACCAGCTCCTGGTAAAAGGTACGTTGCACACATGCTGACTAACGGGAAGGTGCTGCTTTGGCAGGACTTGCTAGGCAACGTGTGCATGTACAAAGAGGAAGAAAGTGTCTTTAGTTGAGAAGAAATTTGGCTCTATCCTATTATAGTCAGCACTGGAATTCAACAGATATGCTAACGTGTTCAGCCTTATGTTTAAGATTGTGGTAGCCTCATACTTTGTGTAATTTTATAGCTATTACTCAGAGATGGAAAAAGTAACTGGAAAGGTAAAGAGAAAGATAAAGAATATATTCACAGACCATATGTTCTAAAGCTTGACTTTCAGTGCTCTTTAAGCAGGTGAATAATGCCTAGGGGGATTTTTTTTTAAAGCCTCTGTTACTGAATTTATGTGTCTATAAGATGTTCAGAATCCCACTGCCTAACTATCTGTCTTTGAAAATCTAGTTCTTAGCTTGAAGATAATGCCAGATATACCAGCATTCCATTTTTTTCTCATCTGAATGCTCTGATGCTTATGTGATGCAACATTTTGTACTTTTTTCCTCCAAAAAGACTATTTCAATTTCTATTAAAATACAGATTTAAGAATGCAAAGAAATATTTCTGACTACAGAAGGCTAGGGTTACACTGTGGAATTGTACATACAGCATAGGCTCAACTTGTGAGAAAAGTAAACTTGGCTGGCTTCTTCCTGGTTGAGGACATGGTAATTAACTTTGAATTTCAATATGAAGGAAAAATCAGAAAATCAATAATCAAATTTAATTACATTTCAAGTCTGTGATGGTCAATGACAATTTTTTGATATACAAGATATGATAATCTCTTCAGTCTCCAGGTGCCTCAGCCTTATTCTGTACTATTACATGCCTTACTGGTCTTTAAAGTTAGTCCAGTGTCACAGGGTTGCATCCAAGGCCCACTGAACTGAATGAAAGACCTTATATCAATTTCAAACCCCTGTGTTTGATTGCAATTTATTTTAAGAACAACTGATATGGCTTCAAATAAATGAAAGATGTGACATCTGCCTATATAGTGAGATGATATATTTGGGTAGGGAATGTCCACTTCTGCTATGTTCATTCTCTTAACCAACCATATTTAAATTCTTACATGTTCCTGACACCTTTGTAGTATTTTAAAAACTAACATTTAAAGCTTAGGTAATCCATTAGAGAAACTTAAAACTTGAACATTTTCAACAGCCCACTCCTTACCACAAGAAAAAGAAAAGGTACATGTTGAAGTATCTTTGAGTATCAGAAGATACTTTAAACATGTTTAAGCAGCTTGTTCCTCCAGCTTTTGCACAGCATTGTTTCATTTTCTTCTTCACCTCCCTCTGGTCACCTCAGCATACCCTCATCCTTCTTTCCCTATCCTCCAGCTGAATCTCTCTTTGGTCCTGTGTCTTCTGGAACAACAGTGGTGTGCCATGTAAAAAGCAAAATAAACCCAGCAGTTTTCTATCTTATTGTTATGTTGCACCATGTCATGCCATGAAAGAATGAAAATGAGACAGACAAGAAAATGACAATACAGGTGGCAGAATTATTTTTCTCTTTACTTTTGAGAAGAAAACACAGCAGAAAGTCTTATTATTATAGGAAGGATGAGTGATTTATTAAAAAGCTTGTTATCAACACAAGACAGCCTGTTACCGGTGTGCTACATATTCTGCACAGTTGAAGTGTGAACAAAATTGGTAAGGCCAATTATAGCAAAAGTCTGATACATACAGACAGAAGAAACATCTCTTGATCAAAGCTGAGTTGGCGGAAAGTTTTCCTGCCTTAGACCTTCACTCATCAGAAGTGGCACCAGAGATCACAAATGAAAGGTTGTAACATTGTATTAATATTTTTCATGTTGCTAATGCAACATATTGGGTAGTGCTCTGTTCTTCTACCAAGACAGGCAATTACCCTGGCTTCAGCCTAAGCAAATGCCCTTCCTGACTGTATTAGAGCTGTAGCAAATCTTGCCTCTTTTGAGTTAGCAGCGATTGTACTTTGCCTGGCTGAGAGATATGTACTGAGATAAAACCTAACTGGGATCATTGGCATTTCTTTCCTGTGTGTGAATGTTTTAGTTCTGTATGTTGTTTATTTCAGGGTTGGTTTTTTCCTAGCATAAGAAGTCAAATCTCGTTTGGCTTATCAGTCTATCAAAACCCACAGTGTTCCCTACAGCTTACCGAAAGCTCAGCAGACCTTGAATTTAGCAACCATCCTCCAAGCATAAGAAGCTGGCCTAATGCCCTTCCTCAGTACCTTGCAGGAAGGCCATCCCCTTGATCATCCCACTCTATTAAAGCAGTTGGTCCCCACAGGCTGCTCACGTGTGATACTTCCGAGGCACAACACCTTATCATCCTTTCTTCATGTAAGATCTATGCTACGGTACCTTTCCATTACATTTTCCTCAGATGGTGTTAGTGATAAATACTAAATTTACAGCATTTGTTTTCATCTGTGGGTAGCTTCAAGCCTACATCCTGTTTTACAGTGGAAAAGATGAATTTGCATACCTGAAGGTTTTGTCTATTTCTTCCAGTTTTACTAACTGGTCAATAGAAGATTATCTTTAAGCACTAATCTCCATTTTTTCCACAAACACAGGCTCCAAATCTTCCTTAGTCTCTGTTACATTTTCCACACCCTTTTTAAAAGAGGCATTTGATTAAAATGTTGAATCTTCCAGACCTATTTACTTATGTACAGAAAATTCAAAACAGTGGTTTGATCTGTATTGCTACATAAGCAAAATAAAAACTAGCAGTTTGAAATGGTCAAATTAATAGAATTTTGTTCCTGATTGCATTCAAGTTTTATAAGTAAGCATTTTCAGAAAGTAATTACCAACACTTTGGTGAAATAGGAGATGTTTACTTTTACATGAAGTACTGAGAACTATGGATTTATGAAAGAAAAAAAACTGCAAACACCTTATTTTTTCAAATGTTCTATAATATTAAATTGATGAAAATAAATTTCATACATTTTGGGTTCATTTGACAACAGTAAAATTTTCCCTATGTATAGACAAGCTTTGAGTTACTGCTAAGGCTTACCTGAGCAACCAAACCTCCGGCCCTTGTTCTGTGGTCTCTGACTCTGCCTTCAAGACATCTGATCTTGATTTTGCCTCCTGTACACTCAATCCTGCCCAAACATTCATCCCATGACTGCATCTCCCTGTTGTCTATAAACTCAAGTATTCACAGAACATAACTTCTAAAAATCCACAGGTCTAAATGCATTCAATCAGATTGAGCAATTACAGAAAGAGCCATGATTATCTGGCTCAAAACGAACTTAATCAAATGAAGAAGGTATTTAAAAATAATAAAATTAAGAGTATTCTTCAACATCTAGCACCTGAAATTTCCCAAATGACAGGACATCTAAAGGCTAGAATGGTGGAATTTCCCAAGAGCCATACCTGAATGAATTTTCAGGAGGACAAGTATTTTACCTATCCTTAAGTAATAATTCCCTGGTGTTCTCAGTGAATCCACAATGTGGTCACCTGGTGGTTGATCTACTTTTTATTTCATTTATCTCATAATATGGAGACAGGAGGGAAAACAAAACCACAACAAAATATTTAAGTGAAGCCTGTGGAAAAGAAAAAGAGCAGAAGCCTTTGGGGAATTAAAAAATTCAATCTTGAAGATAGAAAGCTACTTCCGATTTCCAAAGAGAAGTAGGAACAGGGAATCACAACCACAGCCTCATGTTTATTCATATCCCACTATGAGCACTTTTCTTGGTGCTCCAGAAACATCACATAGGAAGTACAGCTTATTACAAAGCTTGATTCTTCTGATATGTGTGGTGCTATCAGATAATATGTCCAAAGAAATCTTTACAATGCACTGGGAGATTGAAACAAAAAAAACCCCCACACCTTCTTTAAAGGTCATGGTTTAATGTGCTTATTTGATCATTAAGGATATAATTAGTTTTAAAAAGGGATTAAAATCTGGTTTAAAATTAGTTTTGCGAGTCACTTTTTAAGATGTGGCCCAAAGTTGGTGTAATTATGGAGCTGGAAGACCTCAGAAACCGCAAAAAAACATGGATACCATAAACCATTAAAAAACCCAACTGTCACTTTAAAATATTTCTCTCTTCTTCACTGATGTACTTAAAAAAAAAACACAAAAAAAACCCCAAAAACCAACCCAGACCAAAACAAAGCCACCAGAATAAGGATGGACATAATTTAAAGCCAGAGTAAGTATCTTTAATTAAGCTCTCTTTAGAATCTCTTTAGAATTAAAGCTTAAAGGGTTTAATTCTTTATTGAAAAACAGTAAGAGTGCTTACTCACCATGCAGGATTTTTTCAAGTTCACACAGCTTTAAAAGAAATCTATTATAGATAAAAAGGAGCTTAAATAGCATATATTACATCTTGCTTTTGTTTATATATGGTGAAGAGTATTCAGAGTGGACCACATCTTAGACTTGCACTAATCCTTAAATAATTACTATTCATCTACTCAATGCTGGAAAAACCTCATGGAATGTGACTTTGTTCTGCTGGCTTGTCTAATCCGATTCAATTACTTCAGTTCCTTTTCCCAGAGGTCTCACATTTAGAAACTGAGCTCTACGTGTCCCCTTATTTCCCTACCATCTCCCCAGAAATGGAAAAGAAAAATTGGAAGGTAAAATCAAGAAAGACAGAAAAATTCAATTCCAATGGAAATGAACTGTACTTTTTTTACTATTATTTTTTTGGTCCTTTCCCAAATATCAGTCTATCAATAAACATGAGAAACAGCTTGTAATTCACAAAGCCTTTGGCAACTCTGTTGTGATAAGGGCAAATTGGTCTGGCTCTACAAATGCTGGAGATGGGAGTAGTTCAGTGGTTTGGACCAATTTGAATGGATGGAAATCACTAAAGCCCCCGAAGCTGCAGTAAACGATGCTGTACAGCTGGCAGCAGCTTGTCATCTGCATGCAGAAAGACAGAAATATTACAAATTTTCTGCACAAAGTGAACTATTTCAATCACCTGTAAAGACTTCCCTTGTCAAATATAACAGTGGCAGAAAACCTCTAACTAGTGAAGATATTTTTTCTGTCCCTTCCCTTCTCTTTTCAAATACAGCCACCTGTCCAGAATTAAAACTTCCATTTCAAAAGAGAATAAAATATCATAGCGAAGTGATTGTTGAACAGAAATCTCGTAAAAGGAATGGTAATGCAATGGAGCTGAAAGAGATAGGGCACATCTAATTCAATAGATACCACAGCAGATGAGATTATGTGATCTTTGTAAGATAAGAATGTTTGGTCTTAATTAAGAAACCAGATTTTCCCTGGACCTAACTGGTATTCAAAACAATTTACATTGTCATTTTGCACTAAGTCCTATGCCTGACCTTGTGTTATGTATAGCACATTGGAACTTTAATTGAGAAACAGCCCTGATGATTTGTGTAAAATGCATGTATTCTGCCCATGAGGAATGCAATAACAAAATGAAGGAGGGAGTTATGGCCTCTTCCTATTTTACAAGGAAGTTTAATTATCATATACCTCAGGGAGCATTTATTTTAAAAAGTTTCCTGCAATTTTTGTAAATTCACACATAATAATAAATGGATTCTTTTGATTAAGTTGAGGTACATGTAAAGATGTTCTGGCTACATTTTTTCCTTTCTACCACAAGAGGAAACACTTTACCACTTGAAAGTGACACTTATGCACACACTTATCAATTCTGCAAAGCAGACTGACATCTTCTAACATAATGATCACAGTCCCACCAGAGGTGCAATCATTTTCATCAAAGTTCAGGGTGCTGCTGAGTTTGAACTCTTCCAGAGCAACATACACAACACACCTTTTCTGTCCTTTTCCCAGATGAGAACAACCCTGTGAAGCTTTTCTGATAGCTTTTCTTTCAAAATAAGTAACAGCAAATCACCAAATCAGTTAAAATTAGGACCATCCTGGCACATACCTACAGCGTGATTCAAAGTAGGGGGAAGATACTGTGTGGAGCAGGGGAGACAGTGGACACACAGTTCCCCACTTAGTTTTTAATTTGATCATCAAAGTATGGTCAAAATGGTCACTATCTACACAGAAAAGCGATTTTGTATAAAATTACTTCTTTTTTTTTAATCAGAAACTACATGCTTTATATTAAATCTCCTATTTCAGGTAACAAATTATTTCTGATCTGAAGCAGAAAAGAGAATCTGGGCTTTTTGTTGTGGAATTCTTTTTCCTCCTATAAAATGCTGAAATGATTGATGCATTCATTTGTAAAAAAACAATTAAACTTATTTACATATATGCATTTACTTTATGTAATATGTTTGTTCTTATTTTGGGTATAAACATTATATTTCAACATCTTGACTCCCCCAAAATATTCCAGTTTCATCCACTGATAGTGGGGAATGTTACAGATATGTAGCGGGGGCTGCTACCTGTTACTTAATAGAAAGACAGTCAAATTCTGAGTTGCTGTGAATGAGGAACATAATAATGCATTGCATCTTATAGTCTCATTCTTGGGAGACCATAATTATTTTTTTCCAAGGTAAAACATTATAATTTTTAAGAAAGCCAGGAATGATCCAAGAGATAATGCATAAGATGTTCTTACATAAACCTTTCACCTGCTTCTCTAGACAATGTTGTACCCCAGGACAAATGCTGTTTAGGCCTGTGCTCCCTAAGGAGCTACTTCCCATGGTAAGTGTGTGCCAGAGGACAGTTAGTGATTATAGTCCAAACATGGCTGTTACTGCAAGTCCATTTGCTTTTTTGATTGCGTTTAGATAGGAGCAATCTTCATATTTTTCATTCACGGTGGTTTAGTGTGGTTTGGCTGGGGGTGTTAGGAGGGGAGTTGTGAGCTTTTTTTTTTTTTAATTTTCCAGTCTTTTGGCATTTTTCATAACATCAGATGCTTTAGAAAAAACTTGTGTTTAGGACACTTGGAGTATAACTCAATAGGGAAGCTCTGCCAAAGGAATCTTGCCTTTCTACAAGCATTTGAATACTCAAGAAGGAAAATTACTCTAAGACAAGCTGCACAGTATCTGTTATTTGTATGTTTTTTCACTCATTGTTTCTTCCTATCTCTGTTTCTATCCCATTTTCTCCTTTCCCTCTCTTTTCTACTCCCTTTTTCTTCTTCTGTTTTCCCTCAAACTTGCATCCTCCTTATCTTTTCAAATGTTGGCATTGGACTTCCCCAGAGATAAATCAACACTTTCCACTCATTCCAGGATTTTCTGACTGCTGAGTGCAACACTAGGAAAGAGGAGGATTACAGTAAGTGCCAATTTGGCACTCTGAGGTAGGGATGTCTGGCACTAGCATTATTATACTTTCAAAGACTGTGCAGCAGTGTGGTCTCCTGTCTCTGGATTTTCTTTTCCTTTTCTTGGTACAATTCTATACAGTTGAAAGCCTTTCCTTGGCAACTCAACTGAAGATTGTTTCATTTATAAGGCTTCGGAAGCTTATTCTTCCTAACAAAGCATTTGTAATTCACAATTAGAGAAGAATGATGACATTAAACCCCCAAACTTTCTACCATATCTTAATCTGATTTAAACTTTTTTGAGAGTGTATAATGCTTGCAAGCTCTTGTTAAAAGGAATACTCTCACAGCTTTGCACTCTCTTAGCAAGCCAGCTGGGGCTCTGTTATTGTTATCTGCACCTGAGTCATGCCTAGATAATATAATGGCCTCTCCATGCTAGGCATTGTGCAAACATATGGAGACAGGCAGATCTGGCTCTGAAGAGCTCACAATCTAAATTGAGGGTGGGAGAGGGGAAAGTAGTTTAAAGCAATTAGATAAATAGCATTAGGTCAGTAAGACATCGGAAGAGGTATGAATAGCGCCCTCATCTCAAAAGCAGTGCAGTTCAGGTAATCAAACCACACAACGAATTTCACAGCTGTCTAATGACACTGAAAACACATTGCAACAAGAAGTGTCCCTTGGGGCATTTCAAAATTGTCCAGAGATTGGAAGAACTTGAGAAGTTCATTATCTTGAAACGAACTCTTGAGAGGCTCACAGAACCAGAAGTCTCAGGTATTTTAGTCTTTACTCAAACAACTCTAAACTTTTATAATATTCTGCCATCAATAGCCTTTGTTGAGAGATTTGCTATGGGTACAAATACACTGAGACCAGCTTTAACTGGTCAACACTGTGATAAAGTTCCTGTGCTCTGTTGAGAGATACCTTGTGTATACTGTTAAATGACAGCTAAACCTC
Source organism: Heliornis fulica (assembly GCA_013399135.1). Lineage (NCBI taxonomy): Eukaryota > Metazoa > Chordata > Aves > Gruiformes > Heliornithidae > Heliornis > Heliornis fulica. The sequence goes on from VXBZ01010794.1 coordinate 554,626, forward strand.
TAAGAGAGAAAGGAAATCATGGTTATACTATATCATGAATGCCAAGTGTGTGGATGCACAATGAGGCTCAGATAAAGGCAGCAAAATGCACAACCTCTAAATTTTGAAAACTACTAGTTCAGTTGTAAAACAATGCTGTACATTATTCTAATTCTGCTTGCTCGGGAAGAAAAAACCCCTCAAAAGAGGCAAGCTGTTTATAGTACAAAAGAGCATGCAGCTGGATCAAACAGGTATGTCTGGTAGAAGATAGTCAAGATTAGTAAAAACATCCACTCTCATACACTAACCTTTTTTTCACCTATTTGATATAAGATGCTAATTATTTGCTTTGAATAATCAACATTACAGGTTACAGTAGGTATATGTTATAAAATACACTTAATTCATTTTCCTGGATATCTGTACAAAAGCTTTGATTTGTAAACCTCTATTTTCCTGCAGAGATAAGAGGCAAAGCCCTGAAGATGAGTGTGCAATGAAAGCAGAGATGATGCATTTATATTTCTACAAGTTATCAGTGTTTGTGGAGGAAAACAAATGCCATTTGCAGATATTGGTGGCTTTTCTGTCTACCTTCGGGGCTATGAAAATTTAGCAGAACTTCATAACCTTCATAATATATAGCCACACTCAATCTCCTCCAAATATTTTTGGCCTTCTTAATAAACAGTTCAGTTTTATCACAAATTGAACATGTCAAGATCTTATTGCCTCCAAGAATTTTATGGTTTGTTTTTGCTTATTGCAAACATAACATTGAGTTTGGGGGAAAACTTCAGACAGTGACTGTCTGCCAGGCTTGACTTTTGACAATTGGTTCTGGTTCTTATAAGTGTGCAGGAAAGGATGTGGTTTAAAACACCAGAGGAGATGGGATAATAAAGAAAGAGGTCATGAACTCTATGTCCTGGTGTACTTAAACAGCAGCTAGTATAATCTTCAAAATGCAGGGATAGCTCAGAACCTTTTCATACTTACACAGGGAAGTGTTTGAGAGGACTGACAGAACTAACCTCACCTGTGTCCCAATGGAAAGGAATGGGGGCAACACAACATGAAAGCAAACAATCAGACTTGGCTATTTGGCAATAAATTCTGGTGTCTGAAATTGCACTCATTACTTTCTAGAGCTGATGATAGAGAATACAAATATGAAAAGACAGTGATTTGTACTCTAGATTTGATCAGCCATGTCAAATTCAGTTAAGAGTAGAAGTGGTCTATTTTTACTTCCATGTATTAAAAAACAATGATGTTGAAAGTGGACTTTAATAAAACAAAAATGTTTCACATCTAATAACAGATTAGAATTTAAAAACAATCTTTTCCTTCAGAAGAACAGCTGTTTTTACATAACAGAAGTGGGATTCTTCCAAAGAAAACTAAGGAAGTGCTACTTTGACTGAGAGGAATCTTCTTTGAAAACTCAACAATGCAAGAGAATGCTTCTGAGACAGAAAGCACACTGTAACAAAGCACATTAACATAGCTATAACCAGAAAATGATGCTTCACAAACCATCACTGCCAATCCTTGTAATTCATTAATTTTTGGCTTGCATCTGCATTTTGCAGCACTCTCAGCCAGTCTTTTAGAGTGACATGCAAAGAAAACAGCACTTGTGATCACTCGATTAGTTCACAACACTCAAACTCTTAAACCTAGACTAGAAGAGAAGCAAAACCAGCCACCTGTTTTTTTCTGACCTGCTGTTTGATGCTTTCTGCAGCAAAAGTGTAATTTCTTATCTTAAAGGGAAAGATAAAGCAAGATTAGAAAAAATGGTTCCTCAAATTTTAAGCGTTTCTTTCTTCCTAACGAGGTGTTATAAAATCAGTCTAACTGCTAAATTATATCCGGTTGTTTACTTTAGGCTTTATCACATTTTACTTTTGGACTTTGATTTTCATAACAGTTTGCTTGTTTACATTCAACATGTAGAAATATAGAAGGCTAAGCCCAGAGGTAAGAAAACTGAAGGTAAAAAACGTTCCAATATCCTATATGGGTTTTCAATTAGGATGTTCTCAGTGCTTACTTTCCTCCCAAACTGAAGAAGAGAGGAATTAATACTTATATTGCTTTAAAAGTAATCTTGTTTGGGCTTCTTACACATTTTACCCTTCAGTATCTCCACTGAACTCCACGTGATTTTTTCTTCTCCCTCCTGATGCTACAGATCTGTACAGGCAAATAAGCTACCAGTCCGGATTAACTCTACTCCAATTTTAAATAGAATCATAGAATCATAGAATGATTAGGGTTAGAAGTGACTCCCAGAGGTCATCCAGTCCAACCCCCCTGCAAGAAGCAGGGACACCCCCAACTAGATCAGGTTGCTCAGGGCCCCATCCAACCTGGCCTTGAACTTCTCCAGGGATAGGGCATCAATACTGGAGGAATTGCTATTAGTACACTCAAACTCTTGAGGAGTTTATACAAGTCAAAGAATAAGACAGGAAAGATCTGATCTGCTTCCCAACTGCTCCACAGTTGGGAAATAACCCTTCAGTAATATATGAAAGCCCTGATAGAAAACAGTGGTTTTTTAGACTCTTGACTTAACGTTTTGGGAACAGCTCTCAAAATGTGTTCCTGTAAAGGACAGGTACTTCAACATCACTGAATGACAACAAAGACAGACTGCAAACCTTTTTTAGAAAGTACTAAGTTACAGTCAGGAGCTGTGTGATGAACTACTTCCTAAACTAGTGCAGGCTGTTCATTTGTTAACAATCAATCATCACTTATGGCTCAGGACAGTTATCTGCCATTCTAGGAAGATCATCTTTCCAGTGCCAAAAGTAAACATGGCCAGTAGTAGGCAACCACTTTATTCAGACACTCAAATTGCACTCAGGTCCATCTCACTGACTTTTTAAGCTGCCTAATAAATGGTTTGGGGCCCAACAAAAGATTTATACTGAAGTAGTTATTTTTTCTCATAAATTCTTGCTAAAACTATACATAGAAAGAACTTTTATTTCTTCTTTGTCACTTACTTAGAGTAAATTTTGTCAGGGGTATCCTAAAGATGCAGAACAGGATTTGTATGTTCCAGCTTACGAATCATCACATGGCAGCGATTAATAGGGAGCTCCCAACCTTGGCTTCGTATCATACCATGATGGGAGCTTACAGCAGGTCTCGTTTCTTTACCTGCTGCTGCAGCAATGTGCTGAACTCTCAAATTGATCCACAGTAAGCATAGATTACTGGAGAAGTGTAATTACTTTTGAGGTAAAGTGATAGGGTTTATCACTTGAATTTTTTTTTTTCTGGGAAGAAAGTAAAGGGTTTGATCTAATTTTTGACACATAAAAATAATGATATGGGTGTAACCTGGGTTACAAACAAAATTCTTATTTCTCATATCTATACAGAAAATAGTTATCATTAAAACCAGAGAGTTTATCAATCCCTTAAGGAAGTAAGCTCTATTTCCTTCCAAGTAATTAATTATGGGCAGATATTCCTGTTCTCAAAGGTAAATGAACTTGTTCTACACGGTCGTATTTTTCTAGATGACAAGGGAAAATTGAGTGTGTTGGGTATTCTAGTTATATTTTGAGCCTTTCAAATGCAACAATGCAATGAAATTACTACATCCACAGTTGCTTAGGCAAAGGTTAGGGACATATTGTCCCTCAAGGCCAAAGCAGGGGTCTTTCAGCCATTGAAATGTTCCATTGAATCACTACAGCAATCAGCCCACATACTAACTTTGGCATGGGAAGAATACTCTGTTCATTATCTCTGTGTTTTCCTTGGAAAGCTATTAGTTTGAAAAAGAAGTGCAATTACTGACAAAGAGCTTCATATTGGTTGCAACCTAGTAGTCAGAATCCTAAAGCATTTTACACTCTTTTCAAAGGAAGGACTGTAAAATAACGCTGCTAGGTGGTGAAAAATTCTCCATATTTGTATGTCTATATGACATTATGAAGGTTGCCCAAGTGAATAATATTATTTTTGTGGAACTACTTGTAAGGAAAGACATTTGTCAGTGTGAGCACAGAATAAACGATCAGATCTGTCATAGCACAAGAAAACCAAGAGAGCAAATTTAGCAATTTGGGAAAATGTTTTAATTTCCCCTCTCCAGTGCTCCAGTGAGAATGACTGTTCCTTCCTAATGCACTGCTGAGAAGATACACTACTTGCATGGCAGTGTTTCTTCTACATATGAGGAAAAGATCTAATTCACTCAGAATGTAATTTTTTCTTTATATCCTGACATACAGCTCTATCGGGACAGTTCCACATCTACTGCTGTTGTGAATGTTGTTGAAGAGGGTGGCATATAGCACGATATGAAAACACTTCATTGTATCATGTCTAAAATGTAGATTGAACAGATGACCTTTACTCTGTTATCCCTTTGGACCTTAGTAGACAAAACAATTTTCAAAGAATATCCTCAATTCCAAAGGCAGAGAAGACTAGCTGGTCATGAACAGTCCAAAGAGAATAATATTAAAAAGTATCACTAATAACAACAATAACAAAAATACATGTGATGCAGAAACGTATTTGAGGGTGATGGAGCCCTGGGCCAGCCTGCCCAGAGAGGTTGTGGAGTCTCCTTCTCTGGAGACATTCCAGACCAATCTGGACACGTTCCTGTGTGGTTTAATCAAGGTGATCCTGCTCGGGCAGGGGGTTGGACTGGATGATCTTTTTAGGTCCCTTCCAACTCCTGATATTCTGTGATTCTGCTCAACACAAGTGAAAAGGAAAAATAATCCAATGTCCTGTTTCCAAGCAGCAAATCTGCCACCTAGCTACCTTCCCCTGTTACATTCCAAGGATAACATTGTATGGTAGGGAATATCCCTGTGACCGGACGGCTCAGCTGTCCCGGCTGAGCTCTCCTACCTTCTCTGTCAGCTGGTGGCGTGTCAGAATCTAGAAAGACTTTGCCTTAGTGTAGATACTACAACTGTCTAGCAACAACTAAAACCATCAGTGTCTTATGAACATTTTTCTCATACTAAATCCAAACCACAGCACTATTCTGGCTGCTAGAAAGAAAATTAGCTCTATCTCGGTCAAAACCAAGACACTCAGTAAGTTATATTTTCAAGGAAAGTAACATACATAGCACAGTACCTGATCTGGTGTGGTTCAAATGTGTCTTCCAGCACACAGGGAAGGGCAAATGTCGTCATGATTCTATTATATTAAAATTCTTTTGTTTCTCTCAGGTTTTAATAAGATATTTTCTCAGAATCAAGCAATAATAGGAAAAATATACATTTGATAAAGGTATTAGTGTGTTTTGCAGTGACAAAACAACCTACCCAAGTCCTCATTCCATCACATTGTTGCTAACACTATCACTAACATTACCATAGAATCTTTTTTATCATATAGAGTGAGGTCAAAAGGCTTTCTCAGGCAATTCTGCTGGGTATGCATTCTGTGCATGAAACTCAAGTGGGAAGGGTTAATAGGTCTTTGGATATGTAAAGAAAGAAAAAGTGTGGTTGGCCTGACTACTATTATTTTCCTTCACAGAGTTGCATACTGCTATGGTCTAAGTCTGGACCTAGGAAAAAGGTTTACAAGTATACCAAAATTAGTTTTAGCAGCATTTACATATAACAAAGATATTTAAATGCAGTCTGTTGCTTAATGAGACTATAATTTGAAAGGAAAACAATCTAATCACAAGTGGATACTGAGGACTCAATAACTATTGTCATAGTATTCCCCATTGTGTTTTACCTGGAAGCTGACCAAGGTTGGCAACAATTTGCCCATGCATAATGCATATTACTTTGCTACCTGTTTTATCAGAAAACAAATCAGTGTAACTCATATGACTGAAATGGTCTGAGGTCTTACTACTACTGCCTGTACACTGACAAAATGTTCTGTCAGAAAAACACACCTTCTCAAACACCCTTTCCCAGTCACCCAATGCCTAGATGTTTAATCTGCAGCTATATAATACATCAGACTGTATCAAAAACATGTATGAACATTAACACGTTGCATTTTCAAATATCTGTTGGAAGAGATGTGAAATATTTTTCACATGGGTAGAAATATTTTGGAAACATAGCACATCTTTTGTATTTTCTCTAATAACCCACCCACCCAAACAGAGCAGCACAGCTTAAAGGACGCAGCCTCCAGAATGCTGAATAACGGAGCACTCAGGAGAACAGTGTTTTGTTTCTTCTGTGCGTCTTAACCTTTGCTCTGCAGGGAATATTCTCTAGGACGGCATCTAAAGAAGGCATATTAGGCTCTATGCTAATCAGTTCTGAGCCTTTCAAGTAACTGCTGCTGATTGTATCAAAAATGTGCCAAGAGAAACAAACCAAGAATGCAAAATCTATTTGAATTTTCTTTTGAAGCCAGAAATAAAAACTCCTGGCTGCACCAGAGCTTTCAACAGTGTAAGATTTTTGTATTTCATGCACTTCAAAGTGCAAATGAGAATTATGACCTTATATATTGTATATCCACCTATATTTTATTTATACTGCATCTGTGCAATCAGGAGAAAAGGTATTTCCATGACCTTCTACCAGCAAGAAGCCTAACAAGACTATTCAAACCTATTGAAAATTCACAGTTAATTAAAGGTTAAAAGGAACTTGCCAATTAGTATGAAAGATAATTGTCCTCCTTTGGCTACCTGATTATGTTTTCCTTTGAATACACTGAAGTGTATGTTGTCATGCTGTTGGTAAATGTAATCATAAAGCACTCACGGTACCTTCTGGCTCTCAAAATACTTGGCCTTAGAAACCAAAATTCTATGTCAATTTTGTAATTATCCTTTCGTTATGCATGTGAACATCTTTGTGTAGCTGTAGGGAAAAAATACCAGTGGCACAGTAAAGGTAAGCAAGGCTTCGAACCCACGGGAGTGGGAGTTGCTGTAGTATCACTGCATTTTATTCTTAAAATCACAAGGGAAAAAAAAATCACTAAAGCTGTAAAATCCCCAAAAGATGAGAAATAAAAAATATCCAGTAGACCCTTTCTAGCAATAACTGTGATCTTTTTTCCTGAACTGCTGTTTGTGTTACCAGAAACAATGCATAGTGCTTTATTCAGATTCAGAATGCAAATAGCATGGAGCTGTTTTGTGTCCTGCTCATTTAATTTACCAGGTCACGGACAACGAAGCCAGGATGCACTCACTATCTCTGTCTCTCACTGAAAAATGAAATAAACCAGAAAAACCCAAAACACACACCCAAATTCTAAATGAAGAATGAATTAATTTGTTTTACTGAGACAAGAACTCAACCAATAATCCAGTAAAAAAAAATCACTATATTTCACCTCTAGTTGTCATCATAACCTACCCAAAAATTACTTGAATTTTCAGAATTTCAAATTAATTGAATATTTTTTTAAGGAAAATAATTTTAATGAGAATAAAATATTAATGATTACATGCTGTTGACATACTGTAGTAGCCAGTTATTTGTGGTATTCTTTCTATTCATTGATTAAAGATCTATAATATATTAGTTTTTGTATGCAAAGAGAAATTTCTCTGGTTTTGAATGAACCTTCTCTTCCAAAGACAATGTGATTTGTTTCCTTCTTCTCTCTTGATGGACTTCCTAAGCTTTATTTTGTATATTCCTTCTTTTCCACCATTATTACCTTCATACTTTTTTCTTGGAGGTTTCCCTCCCCTAATTTGTTTTTTTTCTGCAGTGTATTCCCTCTCATTATTACACACAGAAACTCACATACAAAAAA
>VXBZ01010794.1:562384-598164 GCA_013399135.1 Heliornis fulica
AAAAAAAAAAAAAACAAACAACCCCAAAACCCTAGAAAACCCTTCTGGAACTAGAATTATATTTATCCTAGTTATAGCATTTATTTTTACCTTTGCCTCCTATTCTTGTTTTCTTTCTTTTCCACTGTAAGTTATTTGAGACAGGGACTGTTATCATAATACTGGCGATGCACTGTCAAGCCAATTAGTCAATCACTATTAATCTGCTGACAAAGAATCAAATTCTATTCAGCCTCTCTATCATGACAGCTAAAGTTTAAATCCAATCTTGTAATGCTTAAACATAAAAATAAATTTACTTCTGCAAAGCTGCTCTCTCTTCATAGTATCTTAGAAGTGTGTCAAGCTCTTGTGATTAATTCTGAAAATGAGGAAGATACCCTTTGATCTCAAGGCATCAGGGCAAATTGGAGACAATTGAGGTTTTTTCCTCACGTTTATGAGCCTCTTGGTTCTTAAGACAATTCTTCAATTTTTGCAACTATACTTCCTGTTTTAATACATACGTATAGATTCCAATAATCTGGCAGACACACTGTGAATTATTTCTCTTCATATTCAGGAAGAACTGGCACTTAGTTTAAGTTACAAGAATTGTGAGTACTGGCACAAATAACTTCTGTTACGTCCATCAGGAGAATTGTCTTGGCACAGAATGAGAATGCAAACAGGACATAGGCTACACCAAACAACTTTCACATGGAGTTTTAACCACTATTATATTTCCTCCTGTTTAAATAAACCTCATGCAGTTCTGCTCATGCAGTTCTGCTCAATGGACTTTCATTGAGGATATCAGAATGTTGTTGTTGTTCTTTTTTTTCTTTTATTCCCAGAACTTTGAAGTTCATAAGAATTATGTAAAAAGTATTGGAGATATATTTATTTTTCTTCTTTAGTTGATTTGCTTTATTTCCACAGAGAAAGGGTCATTTGACTTCTTGCTTTTCACATGTGTTGCAAGGACAAAATAAGTATTTGTCTTAGAGCAGGGAAAATTAATTTTCATAGGCATTTTTGAAAGGTATATATGCAATGTACTGGCTGATTTACAGTTAGAGATAATTAACATTTCCAGCTACTGCATTTCTCAGATTTTGCCTTTCATGAAGCTCATGCCTTCCCAAACCTAAGTGCTATGGTATATTACATAAATATAACCTGTTTTCATGATAACTTTAAACCAAATAACAAATTCTAGGACTGATTGTTCTTGTCAATAAAGAGTGATGTTTCTAAAAGTGATTTTCTGCTTACTAATAACATGGAGTTGAAGCACTAAAGATTTAAAATAATCATCTACTCTTTTAAACAAAACACACATTGACTCGTTGGTCAATGCTGGAGAGGGCTGACATTACCTTTTAAATAACTTCATCAACTATTTGGAAATGGTTGGAACAAATATTCAATAAAAATACTTATTCAAGGATAATTTTGGTTTTTGTTGTTATTTGCATTGTTTGTGGAACTTCACTCAAGTTACCCTATTTTCTGAAAGGATAGGTGTCTTCTGCCATTATCCTGCCTGCCAATATATATCCATTGCAGTAAGAAACATTTCACTGAGTACCACCTACGTTCATATATTCTACCATCTTTTCAGGTTGATCACTTCAAAACAAGCACTGTGATTATGTTCATAATTCTGAATGTAACACAGGTTGGATAGAATGGAAGAGATGCAAAAAACCTCATTAATTAAACCTCATTAATATGCTAAACCTTCAAAGTTAATGTAAGAAACAACTTTATAAATGCCAAAGACCATTCCAAAATTTCATAAGAAAGGAAGGAAACAAAATTAAAAACTCGCATCAGGGAGATCTCTTGCTGATTCGTTTTTCTTTCCTTTACTTAACTGTTATGCCACTTTAAATTACTGTCTAGATAAACAGGTAAAGAAATGAACTGTTTTCTTTAAATAGAAGATCTTAGGATATATTTCTATCTAAAGATGAAAACAATAAATAGCCCTTGTATGGTAAAATATGCTAAACCTATAAACATCCAGGCATAAATGTATACATATAGTCTTTAATTCAACAAGAAAAAATATCAGAATTAGGAAAAAGTAAAGAGAAGTTCTTGCTTCAGCTGGGTTTAGATTGTAATTCAGAATTTTGATTCAGAATTAGGTCAGGACCTGGACCCTGCTTTGAATGCATCAATTTCCTGTGACTGACTGTAGGATATTTTCTAAATACAGAAATGATTCCTGATTAAGATTTACTTTATTCTGATTATTATGTCATATTACACAAGCTTGCTGAAAAGACAGCTATTTTGTAAATACACATCAAAAAATTATTAGAAGGATAGGGAACTGAGAATTTGTGAAAAAAAAAAACCCCAAACCAGCAGCAAACAAGACTATGGCTATCAAACTTCTTGTATTCTGTCCCAAGAAGTCGCCCTTCATTTGAGTATTACATAGGCAAATTAACAAAATGGGTTCATATCACTGTCTTGAATAACTTCTAATGAGCACCCAAAAGTTACTGTGACACAGGGATTGTTCTAAAAATATTCCTCTCAGATCTGCACTCTGATTTTGATCTGACCTTTTACAGTAGGTGCTGCTGCCAAATGGTACCACCTTTTTCCATATGCAAAAGCATGCATCTTCCCCAGCCTTCCTCCTGCTACTCTGCCTGAAGCGGGTAGAAGCTTTCTAGCCACGAAGCACAGAGTTTATGGCCCTATCACATTCCCACATCCTCACAAGCTGCAAATAATGGCATACTGCTAGTTAGAACAGTGCTAAGAAAACTGAAGACTTCACTAGAAATATTCCAAGAGGAAGAGCTCTCATATCTCTACTGCTGTTGAAAAAGATGCCTGTATAAGGTATATAAGCTGTCTACTCATATAGCATTTCCTTTTCAAGACATACAACTGTGAGATTACACCTATCTGAAATGAAAACCTTGAAACTCGTTTATCCTTTCCCAATTTTCCATATATAATTTTTGTTCTCTCATGAGACAAGAAATGAACCCACATCCCTTTTAAAACTTATTTTAAGTAACTAAATGATACTGGCAAGAAGAAACTTTTATCATCAAAATTGCGTTTTAAGTATTTAGGTTAGCCAAAAGTAGACTAAATATAAATTTAGTAGCCTAAAGTAAATCTGATATCTCTATAAAACTACACAAAATTTCTACAGAACATGGCAATAGATATAATTAAATCAAGCTGTGAAATTGTCTTTTGCAATTTACATTCTTAAAAGATATTCAAGTGAAATAGAACCCCGAATGGAATTTGCTGATAGCCAACAATCACACCTACCACAATATCCAGTGATAATTGTAAACAAAGAAACTAGTTTTATTGGTCCTAAATTTATTTTTAGAAGATAAAGCCACATTGCCACATTCTGCTTGGAAAGATTTCAAACCACACTCTACATTTTAGTTGAGTAAAGTAACTGTCTATGAAAACCACGGAAACTAGCTTAGAAATGTGTTGCTAGAAGTTTCACTATTACTAATGTTCTAACGTGTAGGCTTTATTGATAGAGTCCAGGAAGACACATGAGGCCCAGTGTTTGCTTTTTTTAAAATATTATTATTTAATTTACTGACTGACTTTAACAATATCATCCCTTTGGTATATTTTTTAAAGAGTCTAAGTTTGTGGGCCTTGTGTCTGGACATGATGTGTGTCATACCTCATTAAAACAGAGATAATATTTAGGTATCACATAGGCTGTCAGCTAAGAAATGTAGTGAAAAAGTATAGCTGTAATTAATAGCTGAAATTGAAATTAGCTCAAATTGTCACTAGTGAGTAATGCTAGCTGGGCATGTTACCACTCTTGCTTATATTATGTCGAAAAGGGATTCTAATGATAAACTGCTTATGAATTAATCTTCTCAGTCATCCAGTGGAGAATGAATTCATCAGTGCATTAATCCCAAATGTAAAGAAGTGGAAAATGTATAGCACTTTTGTTAGTAATAATTCTGATAATCTCTAGTCCCTTCTTTCTAGGCACAATCCAGCTACAACCTAGGGATATATTCTGTTGTCTGAAGTGCTTACAGTTGTGAGACTGGCATAAAAATAATATGAAAGATGCTAAAGGATGTCAAGCCAGATGACTTGCTGCTTTCACTTAAAAAACTGCAATGCCAAGCTTACTATAAAAGAAAGTAGGGTGTCATCAAATGACACACAAAGTAAGAATACAATAATGAGTCCATATTTCTACTCTAATTTAGGTAAGCCATTTGTCAGCATCAGTAGGATAGCTTCAGGATGGTAGCAAGGAGCTTTAATACTGTCACTTGAAAAGTTGGAGTCAAGCTTATAGTAATAACCAATGCAATCCTGAACTATAAATTACAAGAACACAAATCTTTCCTAACTGGAATCAATTTGGCAATATCACAGCCACCGTATGGCTACTATCCACTCTGGAGGCTACAGAGGCTTAAACGGCTACTTATGTTTTACTTACACAGAACATTTTCAGAAAAGAAACACAAATCCTTCAATTTTATGTCTGCAGACATGATACTTTGCCTCCCTCTTGCTTCCGTGTCCTTTTAAAAGAGCCCACAGCTTTTCCATGCTTATTTCAGTATAGTGGGTGTTGTTAGTTCAGAAATAAGGCAAATTCATCAGCAGAAAAAGAATTAACTTGCTTAAGTAAATTGTGAGAGGTAATTTCACTTCATGCTAAACCTCTGTAGTAGACACATGGTAAATATCACGTGTCCTTCATTTCTTAAGTCTTTTAACACATGCTACTCTCAGCAGTAAGCTGCAGAGGAAACTGAAACGTTCAGTGCAGAACTGGCTGAAAACACAAATTTAGAGCACAGTTATTAAGAGATATATGCACAGAGTATAATTCAAATCAGTACAAATATTATTGTTAGCTGAGTGATGGTGGAGAAGAAATGTTTCTTTAAGGCTTTCAGTAAACTGAGGGGACCACAAACGTATTGGAAGACCAGCTTGTCATAGTGAGACTGGCAAAAACACATATAAAATACAGTATTTAGTTAAGAAAGTCTAAGACAGCCTAGTTTGGGAGAAACAATTAACTGAACAAGTACACATTGTAGAACCTAGAGAGAAGGACCAGATTAAACACAAGCTGAATGTAACATATCCACACTGTTATGCTCTTGCAATTCCTCACATGGGAGTGCAATCTCCAAATGTAAGATTTAATACACCAGGCACTGTCAAAACCTTGCTACTACATCATATGTGCTATTTTGAAAGACAAGTTACTGTTTCCAGTGGAGAGCAAGGATCATGGCTCTGGAAAACATCACATAAAGCACAGTGAAATAATCTGGTTGCTCTAGAGTAACGGCGTGATGAATAAGGAGAGTGTCGATTCCCATCTGCAGATGAGAAACACTGCACAGGGCTTGTGACTTGTCTCCAATTCCTGTTCTAGCTATGGCAAGTAGAAATGAGCTTAGAATACAATGAGGGAAAGTCAGGTTTATACTGAGACAAAGCATTCCTATAGTAAAGAAATGGAAAAGATTAATTTTGGACCCTGTGTCTCACACACTTCTGGAGATTTTAAAGCCCAAATTAGACAAGATATTTGTCAAGATTATCACAGACACAGTTAATCATAACACAAGTAGATGCATAGACAACCCCTGACATCCCTTCCAGTCCTGTTTTCTACATTTCTATGATATGTAAAATGGAACTATTGTGGTTTCATTAACTGTGAAGGCAGTTGTAAGGATAAGTGTATTAAAGATTTTATGGATGTGAGGACCAGATAACAGACTGTCTTTGAAAAGCAGGTGAAGAAATGAAAGGCTAAATATACAGAGAACTATATTTTCAATATTGTGGAAGATTTTACATGACATGCAATTAAGTGAAAACACCAGATACAATCCAGAAAGCTGGTGATACTGTAAAACATCTATCCTAGAATTCATTATAAGAATTTAAAGTGAGTTTCTTGCTAAATTAAACATTCTGCTTTTATCTCAAATAGTGTCAAATCACATTTGTGCAGAAAGTCTTTGAGTTTTGAAACTGGGAATAAAAGCAAAATATCAGTGTGAATTACCAGAAAAAATCCTAAATGCAACACCCATTCCCAACAGAAACAAACAAATCCCTCCAAGTAAAAAGGCTTAGAAAATTTCTTAATTTACCGATTTGGAGGATAAAGGCTGAATGTACTGTGATGGGAATAATACCATTAGAATGAGAAAAAATTGTTCTGTTGTGCAACTTGATAGGTTGTGGCAAATGAACTGTACATGTACAATCCCTATTGAGAAGATGAGAACAATTTCTTCTGATGAGAAAGGAATGTTAGTACTGCCATCTCTGACCACTAATACAAGCTATTAAGGAAGCAGCAGGGGGCAAGTATTTCTTTGCTACAGCTGAACACTGAGTTTAGCTGTGTTCACTATAGCGGGAGCACACAGTCATGCATAACACACAGATAAATTCCGAGGGGCACAGGCTTTCTCTTGGCACTGTTCCCAGTGGAAAACTTATATGTGGATTTCTGTGCTGCTTAACTAGCTTATAAGTAGATCCGTGACCACCAGAACTAATGAAGTATGGTTTCCCAAATCAGTATCTCATTTGCATCCACTCTTGACAAGCAAGGTATGAGATGACACAGCAGTCTTGAACCATCAGGGCACTAACAGGGGATTTCTAGCAAGATATTTAATTTTCACAATTTTTGCTTACTCTCTTTGATTTGTCTTTTAATCTTTCAAATGTGATTGTCAGCAATTCAGAAGTTACCAGAAGCATACAGTGACATCCAGAATACAGATCAATCACATGTACCTCTTTTTATATTTTTTTAAATAAATATAAATTAGAACCAATTCCTAAAGTTAAAATTATTTTCATAGCAATAAAAATAGAGGCTTCTGATTTTTTTCACCCTTCTTTACAGAATAGACAAACATGTGACTTTTACAGAAATAAATGAACACTTTGGAAGCACATTTAAAAAAAATAAACTGTAAGTGTTAAAATAAAACAACTAGAATGAAAAAATCCAACCCAAGGACAGGACTTCTGGTATGGAGTATCTCAAATAAAATTACAAGATTAATAACAAAATAGAAGAAAACATTATTACAGAATATACAAAAATATGTGAGCGAAAATTTTAATGGAAAGGAAAATAATAGAGAGCTGAAGAGCAAAAGTAGAAGATTGAATGTTAAAATAGCATTTCATTAAAACTGTTGATTGAAATTGTATATGATTGCAGAGACAAGTGTTATGTCAATATATGTGAATATGGGATTAAATGCACAAATGTTTTTGCGTTATTTTTTTATTTGTAAAATGTTTCTAGCTAAAGAAGAATCTTGAGAACACCATTCATTGTGCCTTCGTTATCAGAAGGGAAACACATCCTGTTCCCCAAAGTCTCTCGATTTTGAAGCCAATCTTAAGTTTTGGCAATGGGATATTTCTAAACACTTGGGACTGGAATTACTAGAGTTTCTAACTCAAGAAAATGGGTAGTTCCTTAAAAAACACACATATTTTCTAACTCCTCAATTCAAAATTCAATCAATAAAATCTCGTCTTTTATATCTATATATATATTTCTCTAAAATAAACTCACTGAATCATTTAAAAGAAAATATCTGAAGCTTCTTTAATTTCATACATAAAAATTATCTGCTGCAGTTGTGTATCAAAGAAAAAAATATCTCTAATGCTGAAGCCACAAAGGGAGTCCTCTTAAGTGAACTAATTCTTTGGATACTGAAGGAAGTGTTGCTTGTGAACAGGGGTTGCATGGAAGGGGTATAAGAATGAGATTGAGGGTCCAGCCCATTTCCTACGACTCAACTCTCTATTTGACAAGAAGCCTACCTCCTCTTAGAGAAAATTAGTGCAATACATCTAATACTCCTAGACAGCTTGTTTTACAGTAGATGAGAAAGATATAATACTCCAGGGGAAGTCATAAGTGGTTCAACAAGGTGACTGTTTGAAAAGAAATCCTTTAGTGGGGAACCTTTATTTTTCGTTTGACTACCAAGAAAGCTTACTAAGACACACACATTAGGGTAAATCCAGCTTTTATGAATATCCTCTTCTGTGCTTCTGTTCTACCATTGTGAAACAGAAATTATGTCACCCACTTGCATCTATAAACTCATAGATATTCATATTAGACTGTTAGTATTTTAAGCAAACTGTTGTTCTACTATGATACTATGTAGAAAAACCATAAGTTTCAAAGCTTTAGCAATATCTCTGGAAAGCGCTTCTATAGCTGCTCTCAGGGTCAGTATTTTTGTTAGGATAAAAAAAGCTTTCATTTCAGAAGATAAGAGACTCAATTTACTAGTGTGCATGTGATGTGCTTTGACTCAATCAAATTTGAGCCCAGTATATCAAGTTTTTGCTAATAGAAAGGGTTATCTGCACACGCGCTAGAATAGTGTGTGATATAAAAGGTGACTGCTAAGAACTCTTTGTCACACAGCATGAAATGGAAGGAGCTGAACACAATGGATTAAACAGGAGAGTAAAGAAAATTGGGCCAAACAGTTCAGGGAAAGGGATTGAAGGGAAAATGATGGCACAATGAATACTACAGGATATACCGAAACAAACGACAGAAGGAATTAAAAAAGGCAAAGAAGAAACTGAAGACAGATAAGAAAATTAATGGATCAAATCTTACAAGATCAAAAGCTATGAAGTTAACTGCTTAAAAAAAGTTAGGAATTTAGGAACTGGCAGGAAAGCTCTAAGGTTAATGTGATAAGAACAGACACAGACTACTGCTTCAAAACAATGCTAAAAACCTGAGAACCAGGAGACCGAGTGCAGGTCTCAGGTCTGTTCCAAACCACTTACCCCATGTACCTGTGTACAGATAAGCCACCGCAATCACCACATTCCATTCAAGCCAATAGACAAGTGGTAGACTGGTGGTGTTCCTATCACTGTCAGGAACTCACAGTAAATTATCTAGAACTCAAATACAGTCCTTCAAGGATGCACCCTGTTTTGTGTTCTAACTATTCCATCATTCACTGCCTTGTTACAGTTAATGTATATGCAAACGTTCTGTGCAATACTTTATTAACACAGCTGAAGCTCCTTCAAAGACTAGGCTGTGCTGATCAATATCATGGACAATTGCTGGAATAAGTTAAATAATATTAGACAACATACAGTCCTAATAATGTAATTTAGACCTCAGCCCAGATTTAAGATAGTAGAAAAGAATATAAGCTTTCCCCTAAACACTTCAGATACCATATAATTAAGAAATAATAGCTAAAATCTGAAATCAGGTAGAGAATAGCCAGAAAGAACTTATGCAAATATAATGTGAAGATACTGATAATTTGGTTAAAGTGAGATGCAGCAATAAAGTATTGCTGGGCTTTAGTAGTAGATTACTGGAATGGCCAAATTAGCAGCTTTAAAAGACAGAGGATGTCTGTGTAGAGCTTATTTGCGTACCTGGATACTAAAGGGAGAAATATCTACTTACAATCCCCTCTTTTATCTGAGCCTAAGCAGTTGCAGTCAATGGCATTATTTTCATTGATTTCTAAAATGAAATAAAGTCTTTTGAAACAAGGGAATAAACTATCTCCTAGTATTTTTACTATCTGGAATGTTAAAGGAGGGTAATATTTAACAAAATAAAAATGATTTGACACTTCTTTCCTGTAGAGAGCAATTTTTGTTCCCTTTAGGATATCCCTATTGTCAGTAAGCTTTTAACTCATTTGTCCAAATTGCTTGAGTAGTTTAATTCTACTGCAACTCTGTTAAAATCACTAGGGTTTTTCCAGTTCAACTTCACTGAATTTAGTTGAGTAACACTGGTAAGAAAGTGTTTCAATAAAGCTGTGAATCATGTCACTTGAAACTCTCAATTTCTGCATCCTTGTTTTCCCTGTTTATATCTTTTATTTTCTCTGTAGGTTGTCTGTATTACCTAGTAAGCAATTCTGTTTCATTCTCCCACACTTGATTCTTTCTGAGAGCATTTTCTAAAATCTGAGTCCCGAATGGTAGTGGATTTTGTTTATTCACTCTCTTGGTTTGCAGCCCAATACTTCTGCATCAGTTCTGTTCCCACCAAGGAGGCAGGAAGAGGAGTCATATGGTATTTTTACAGCCATTTGTTACTGCTATGATGATGATTTTACAGCTCTTTGCACAAATTGTCACCTGATGGATGGGGTTTTCTTGTGTTTTTTTTTCCATTCTCATCTTTAATGGCAAAAGCCATGTGTATGTGCATATGCACAGGAGGGTGTATTATATCAAAGCCATGTTACTCTGTACATTAAAGTACAATGAACTGTTAAAATATTTTAGAATTCATCAAAAACTAAGAGAAAACTCCCCATATTATTTGTGATAAAAATAAATAAATCAGCATGACTATAAGCAGATTAAATTCACCAAAGCATTTTCATTCCAACCTCCTTCCACACAGAAAAACTCTTTCAATGACACTCTGGATCTATGCAACAGTAGAGTGCAAAGATTATATGAGCATCAATGTATGCTTGAAGCACAGCTTGTGTTCACTGGGTGCCAAGAGATCTATCAACCACTCTCCCATTAGCCTGCTTATTCTACAGCCTCCATGGAGAACTTATTCTCATAAACTATTAAAAATATTTATGAGCATGAGGAGTAAGAAAAATACTCTTCTGTAAAACCATCTCTCTGCTTACCAGGAGTACAACAAAGGTAACACTGGGAAAAAGGGATACAGTGTGTTTCATAGTTTTAGAGTAATACTTCATTCTGAGATAGAATAGTGAGTTTACAGGGAAAATATCTAATTCTTTTATATTAATGAAAAAAATCATAAAATGCTAAAAGTTTAGTTGGTCTTGTTTGTTGGTTTTTTTTCTTTCATGAATAGACCAGAACTTTCATGAACAGATGGAAAGGAAGATACCTCATTGCAACTAATGACCCGATGTGGATGTTCATCTGAACAAAACATCTTTGTTACTGCATCCTGCTCTAAGTAAAAATGCTCTTATGAACAGAAGAAAAAGTTTAGATAAACTCAACCTCTTGATCACTATCTTAATACAGAAACAAACTTAATATGCGTATCGAGCTTCACAGACACGGTCACTTAAGATGAAAATAGAAGCTATGGATTCATGTATAAGCAACAGCTTTACAAATTGGCATTGGAGCCATTTATGCCACGAATTGAGATTAAATGCCAGGTAGGAAGGATTCACTGAATAAGCAGAGGAAAAGAAGAAAGCCATTTCACCAACTTTTTCTCTGGAAGAAAGACTGGAGAACAGGCCTTGCTGGCCGGTCTCTCAAACACTCCAGAGACACCCTCTGCCAGGACCTAAAGGCGACAAGTGTGTAATGAGCCACGGAAACACTGTTATAAAGAGAAAGACAAGGAGGAAATCTTGGAAGTATTTCTGAAAATAGAAGCAAATCCAATATCTCACCAGCTTGTGCTTTAGACTGAGGTGGCCCAGATTACAATATACGTGTGGTTAACCTCAGTTTTGTGCAGTGAAGATCTGCTACTAAAGTTTTCACAAAGTCCTCATACTGTATCTGCCACTGAATCAGACTTGCTGGCTTTTTCACCAGCATACCTTAAGCTCCCCCTTGTCCTTGTACAAATACAGCATTTTATTTAGGATCCATCTTTTAACAGATCAGTCTCTTCTGATCTCCCATTTTAGCCATGGCAAAATAACCTCCATACTATTACTGGGGCTGAAGATTCCTTTTTTTATATACATTGTGGGTTTTGTATTGTGCTTGAGAGTCTATAGGGTCTAGAAGCCTGGTTGAGGGTTGAAGAACAGCAACCTGAGCTTTGTAACTTTGTTTTTGTACCTTTGCCTGAATGTATGCATACTTCTTGATTTGGTGTTTGTTTTTTTCTTTTAAACATACAAATAAAACAAGTACAATCACTCATACTGGAGGTTCAAATCAAATCAAAGATTTCTACTTTTGTCATAGTTTTATATATTTGAGATAAAATTTAAAAACTGAAAAGAAAAAATTGACTAAGAGCACATTTTCTGGAAAATACAATTTGAAATCCAAAGATGAAAAAAAGTATAATATCTTAAACTGTTCCTATAGGGAAAGAATTAAGGCTTTTTACAAAATTTTATCTTCTGAAAATGCCCAAAGTTGACTTTTCACAATTAAACTCAAATCTTTTCAGTTTGAAATAAATGCCAAGTATATTTTTAAAAAGATATTACGAGAAGTCGCCTACATTAGAAGCATATTAATTATAGGTAAGAAAGCATCTTGGGATTAAAAAAATAACTTTATTTAAAAGTCTCTGTCATTAAAAATGAGAGTAATGCAACCCAAACTTTCCATGTCAGTTGTCATCTCCATAATTTTCTATGAGAAAAAAAAACCCTAAACAAGTGAATTAATATGTGCACTTGAGAAATGACCAGTGGCTTCCAATTTGAACCGATTTTAACTTTTTTTAATACCCTGATTCTACGTATGTTTTATAGAAGAAATAATAGCAACGCAGGACAAAGATAATATGCATAACTATCATCTGAGAAGAATGAATGCGTGGCTCTGGGACAGATGTTGAGAGAAGACAAAGCTCTTAAAGAACATCAAGTGGCATGAAATGGAGCAAGTCCTGAAACAGATTATTCTAGAAGGAGAAAGCTTATAAGGAACCTGATGGGACTAAAACACTGGAAGAAAGCAAGGGATTCTTACTGCACTTAGTGAGTTTACAGTGTTTTACATTCCTGAAATAGCTGATACATTTCTTAGGTATTTTCTTTAATTTTTTCCATGATCTAATAAATGTCCAAATACATATTGGAGGAGAAATCTTTTTCTTTTTTTTTTCCTTTTATTTTTGATGGTAAGTACCTATTTAAATGTTCTCCTGAAGTCTGAGAGCTTAGGAATTCAGAAATCATATGAAGAAGGGTGATAGAGACCATGAATAAAATAAAATGGAACACACTAGAATGTATAAAAAGACAAAAAGGGTTTTCAAAAGACTCCAAAAAATCTCTTCTCAACAGCAAGTGTGGTTACACCGACCTTAGGAAAGGTATTTATCTTGAATTTTTTTATTTCAAAATGTGTTCAGTGAAATCAAGAGAAAGGTGAGAAAATGTCAGCCTTGTCAACCATCAATGTCATATGTAAGTACCTAGCAATTAAAAGACCTGCAATATCTTTCATAAAGATCAAGTAGATCATGCTTTTCCTTAAAGAGAAATAATTACACTGCTCATTCATTAACTTCTTCTTAAATCCTATTAATTTTGAACTACTATATATCCTGGAAATGCAGTTGAGGCTAAATGAACCTCATTACACAGTGTCCATGAATATCATAATAGGACTAAGGATAAGAAGCACAGATGGTAATAATTAATTGTTCATTTTCCACCATCACAAACTTTAAATCAACAGTTCTATTTTAAAATAAAATTATTTTGTTTTCTAGAGGCATTTTACTACAGTCTACCCACATTGGTGGTAGGTTCTTTTTAATGCAATTTTTAAATGGTGAAGAGATAAACATGCAGTGATTTTTATCTATGCTTTTGATAAATGAATGTCTCAGCAAAATTTTACAGCTAAAAAGGTTATTTACTTAAGAGAGATTTTCTGTAGTGGAAAGGTCAGATTTTTTTTAGATTGCTGTGAAATTGCTTCTGCCTTTTAGCAAATCTTCTAAGACGGCTCCTCTCCTTGTAGTGTTGACAAGGACACAGGAAGGATGCGGCCTGAAGAAATCAAATGAACAGCACAAACTCCTGGCTGGAATCTTCTGCTGCCACAGTTTGTGGTTTTTGAAATTCTGTCAAAATGCTCAACAATACGGGAAGAGAGAGAGGACTTCTTAGCAAAAATCAATAGCCAAGTCTTTTGAACTGTCCATGTACAAAGTTCTAATGAAAATGTCCTTGAGGGAAGTTTTAATAGTGGACTTTGAGATCAGCTCCTCCATTGCCCTAATAGCATTGTACAGCATTTGAAATTTTCAAAGGTGCCAATCCACAAAAGTTGAGCTCGTACAACTGAGGATGGAGATGCCTCTGAGGGATCTCAAAAACAGCAGTATACCACTGAAGACTATACAGAATACTGTATGTATTATTTGCACTGTGTCAGGTTTTAGCTGGAGGGTACAATTTACTTCAAGGGAGTTTGTAAGTCTTTAAATAGCATCCTCTCCATGTGCAAACTAATAACTGATCAGATGTTCAGTGCAATACAAAAAAGTTCCCCGATCCAACTAAAGGGATTTTGCTTAATATACCGTGAATAGATGGAAGTTTTCTATAAATACAATTTATAAAATGACAAATAAGGTTTGGATATAATATCCCATTAACTGGGATTACATTTCTTTGTATCTGTTTGAGCCTGTTAAAAAATGCAAAACATTCAGTACTGCATCAAGGTCATTCTGGGAGAACTGCCACACACATTAAATTGAGGTTAAAATGGTTGGTAAGTTAGGGTTATACAGTAATTGCACTGCTGTTCCCCTAAAACACAAAATGCATACATTTGCTGTGCCTTTGGAGCATTTCCCCCCCAGTGCCATTGAGAATTCATACGCATTCACTCTCAATTATAGTCAGTGTTATTAGAGTAAAATCTTTTGGTATTAACATAAAAGGTATCTGGCACAAGCACAGAAAATGTTTCAATTATCTGAAAATGTTAATTAAAAACACCCCAAAATGATAATGCCTTTTTCATTAGATTATATTCTTTATATATAGTCCATATATCATAATAAAGACATATCACAAAGCATAGAGAGTTCCACAGAGACAGAAAAGCAGCATTTCAATTTTTTTTTCTTATTAATAAAAGGGAACCTTTTTTTTTTTACTTTAACATTACAGAAGTCTATTGTGTTCTAAAAAGCTGGTTCTTACAACTTTCTTATCTTGCTAGCACCGAGTTTAATTCAACAGAATTCACCCTGCAGTTCAGTTAACATTAATACTTTGACAATGCCACCAGTCTTTAGCATTCAGTGGTTTATTTTCAAAGCATTTTTTGAATGTTAAAATAAACTTTATAGAAAATATGAAACTATACTATGCATATAATTTCAACAAATCAATAAAGGTCTAATATGAAAAAAAAAATAGTGTATTTAATACCCAGAACCTTTAATCTGTGAAAATAGAGGTAGAATTAGATCCAGAACCCAGTTAGTCTTTGGGTCTTGGTCCTAGTGCATGTGGGGCCAGAGGAAAAGCTGCTGGTGCTGTGAAGGCAATATGACTAAGGGGGAAAAAAGCAAGTGATCTGGTACAAAATATTCATGTATGTGTGTGTGTGTGTGTGTGTGTATGTATATATTAAAATAAAAATAACAACACCCTCCTCTTACATGTCCTTCTAATTAAAGATACACATAAACATTTTTCATTTTTTTTGTCTGTGGGTTGGTGTTTTGGGTTTTATTTTACCAATAAAGGGTAAAACTATTTAATGGATTTCTACAGATAGTCTTTAAAAATGTCCATTCAAACCCAAACCGTTCTATGATTCTAATTTTCTAACTATGTTCAATTTGATTTACAGTTATCCTAAAATCATCAACATTTAAAAAAAATACACTCTTAAACAGCAAATTAAAGTCACTTTGCAGAAATAAACTGACTCATCCTTCCCTCTTAGTTCCACCAAGCTTTTCCCTCTCATTCCTGTTACTTCCCAGGCTTTCTGCAGGAGCAACTCGCTCCCTGAATCACTCCATGATTTCCTACCTGTGGCATGTAATGTAAATGCCTTGCCTCGAGCATGCCATGAACCCCCCTGCTCTTTCTGCTCTCATGTAGACCATACCTATGGCTGAAAACCTCATCATGCCAAGTCACAGCAAGAATGGATGCTGTTGAGCACCTACTACAATTTTCTGGTCAAGATGCTGTGAAAAGTCCCTGGATGCTACAGCATTTTTCCACTAATATACAGCCTGTGCTGCTGGCAAGAAACTGAAACCACAAGCCAAGGAGCCACCACTGGTCAAGGTGGAGAACACATCTCTGCTGCCATGGTCATCAGGAAACTCAGAGTAAGCACTTCCTTCCATTGGCTTCAGATCACCTGGTCATTGTACATAGAGATGATACCACCATCAGCTACCCAGACTCCTCTCACATCTGTTTACAGTAATGCAGGTCACAAATGTAAACCATAAAGGTTCAGCATCACAGTACAATGTACTTTGTTTTGTCTTGCATACAGTCACTGATTCGATACCTATCAAACAACTGCAGTTCTGCAGCAACTCGATACCTATCAAACAACTGCAGTTCTGCAGTTGTTGCTCTACAAAGACTTTCCCATGTACAGATTTTTCCATACTTTCAGGTATTAATTTTGGCAACACCAAGACTGATAAGGATCCCACACACATTCTCAGTATTCAAAACATGCCATTACAGCACTATTTCTTTGCTAAAATTATATGCAGCCTAAACATGACTGCATTAGTATTAATCAGGGACTCCTAAAACCAATCCAGTAACTAGGAATCAGGACCAAGGAAGTATGTTACTAAGGCCAAAGTCTTGGTAAGAGGATGCTGAGGGGAGATCTCATAGGTCTCTGCAATTACCTCAGAGTAGGTTGTAGTGGTGTAGGGATTGGTCACTTCTTCCAAGTAACAAGCAATAGGACAAGAGAAAATGGTATCAAGTTGCACCAGAGAAGGTTTACATGAACATTAGGAAAATTTCTTCACCAAAATGATTGTCAATCACTGGAACAGGCTGCCCAGAGAGGTGGTGGAGTCACTATCTCTGGAGGAGTCAAAAAAACCCCATGTAGACCTAAAACACGTTCCCTTTGGAACATGTTTTAGTAGATATGTTGGTGTTAGGCTGATGGTTGGACTTGATGATCTTAGTGGTCTTTACCAACCATAAAGATTCTATATTTCTATGAAAGCAGCATATAAAGAGCTTGCAAAATAAATGTTGTATGTAATTACAAATGGTTTGATTTATGAGAAGCATGTCTCTGAATGCTACAAAGATGAATTAATATGAAAATTCATGTCAAACCTATTATAAGTAACTGAAAAATAATAAAATCACACACTGCTTGGAAGTTTCAAGACCACGATTTAATGGACATGTTGATCCCTAGCCTGTGAATAATTCCTGAATGAACATGAACTGAGTGCTTAGAGAACTCTCAAATACTGTGACTTTCACTCTAGAGTTTTGTTAATGCCATTTCTTTCAATCCATAATGGAGAGGAAGTATAATTCACTGAGCTATTTTGTCTTCTATAATGCACTTGAGTCAATTCTACATGTAGCTGAACAGAAAGATGCCAAAGAATTAATCATCACCTACCTTCCAGTTAAAACTATAAAGGCCACTCTCCTTCTTGTGAGTATTCACTTAGCCCTAATTGAAGCAGCACTTAAATATCACAATAGCACAATTCACTATGAGAATTTTCCCCCATTCTCATCCCACTCTGTCACCCTTCCTCCCCATTAAACTGTTTTCTGATTCAAATTCAAAGAACAGTCATGGAATTTTATTGCTGTAAGAATACATATGGGTGGAATGTAAGTGATGGAGAGTTGAAAACAAAATGAGATTTTTTGCCATTTTTTCACTCTGCCAATCTGCTTTAGAAATAAAATACAAATGCATAAATTATTACTACAATGCAATGACAAAACATATTTGTTTCATCATGCTTCTGAAACTAGAATTATACATGGAACAACTGACTTTTTGAAAATACAGCTTAGGACCACTAAAAATTTACAGCATTGCATAAACCAAGTGTAGGTTTAGAAAATTTTAAAATAGACAACAAAGTATCATAGAGTATGAATAAGATTTCATCTGAAACGTATTAATTTGAGCTAAAAAACAAACTACCAAGGAAGAAAAGATGAAAAGATTGGTTATGGTTCAGTTTAACATTGCCATGTGTATGAATGTGTGTCTAATAATAAAATATCTAAACAGCTGAACAGATGCATAACATTCATCACTTCTACATAAATATGTGTACATACTCAAGCTAATTAAAGAAGAAAATTCAGAATTAACAATTTGGGGTACAACAGTCAAACTATTGAGATTATTTATACTGAATCCTATTGCCAAAAATATTACATACAATGTTTTTAGCTTTCTTTGAGATTTTTCTGAACCCCCCCCCCCCACCTCCTATAAGTTGTTTTGCCATTACTACGTTCTTAGTTTCCCTATAAACAGCAAATGAGTTCTGATAGCAATTAGTGAAAACTGTGCTTATTGCCTGCTGCTGGATTGCATGATCCTGTGGGGCAGTACAGTTGTTCAGGGCACTCTGAGATCTCAAGATACACCCCATGGAGTTGCTATCAGGGAAACAAGTGCAGTGACTTGAGAGTCAAACGCTCTGGCCACACCTGGGGCATCTGGTGCCTCAATGGTAGCGCAGGATGAGCTGCGCCTGGTTTGGGAAAGACTCCAAACTTGCTGTTAGTGCAGCGGCCTGGAGCCAGGGTGGCCAGGCATGGACACACCTGGGCCACTCAAACTGGCTACCAGACTGGCTCAGCACCAACTGTGGCCAGAAAGGAGAACACTGACCAAAGACAAGTTCTACAGAACCACAGCAGGCTGTGTGAGCCAACACCTCCTCTGAGCTGGAATGCCTCTCAGGGACAATTTCACTGGGATTGAAAGATCATCTGTTGACAATTTCACAAGGACTGAAAGGCCAGATTTCTCAGGGTTGATGAATGCTGGCACATAAAAGTGAGTAGTTCATGAAACTCATGAAAAGGGAAATTTTAATCACAGGTTAACCTCTGTGTGTGTGCACACACACCATT
The DNA here is from genome assembly GCA_013399135.1 of Heliornis fulica. NCBI lineage: Eukaryota > Metazoa > Chordata > Aves > Gruiformes > Heliornithidae > Heliornis > Heliornis fulica. The sequence goes on from VXBZ01010794.1 coordinate 581,257, forward strand.
TTTCAGAACTATTTAGCTGTCTGTGTGTGTGTATAATTTAATTCAGAATTGTCTGTCTGCACTTGTGATTTGATTGATAATCTCCATCTGTATGTGCAACTTTGCTGTAAATTTTGGGCAATGCTTGCCATTTTCAAACCTTCAACTAAGTCACTATTGAAAATGAATCTCTCCATTAAATGGGCTGATGTTTAAGTGCTATTACATAACCTAATATTGTGATTTTCTAAAAAAAATTAAATCATAAATCCTAAATTGCTGCTAAATCAAAGCCGTGTAATAAAATCTTATTTGTGACATCCTGTTATAAATGAATGTTAATATTTAGATTTATTTCCTATTAATTTGCACTGCACTTAATTGCTTCAACGTGCAATGGAGATAAAATAGCTCTTTTTTTCCAGACTATACTAGACTGACTTCACTGATCGTTGCAGACTGAATTGTATTTTTCTAAGGCTCTTCAACAGGCAGCCAAATAAATAGCTTTTTCCCTGCTGCATGGTTTGCTGTTTGCTTAAGCAAAAATCCAATTTCTGGAGAAGACTCCACAAAGGCTAAATTCCCTGCCATTTACAAGTGTCCCATTAGAGTAGCTTTCTATATGGAAATAACATTCCAAGAGAAGGAGAGAAAGAGTAGGTCTGAGGTCCACTGTTCCTGATGTGTTTTATTATTTCTTTTTCATTTGAAGAGTAGAGCTGTGCTCCCATGAGAAAGAAAGAGTAATATCTGAATACAAATGTCTCAAGAAACTGGAGCTTCTTTAAAAGTAAAATCTTCTCTCTTGCTTTTTAAATTTTTTCCCCCTGGTATGCATCAAGGACAAGGGGAGACCCGACAGCTTCTGACTAAAGCTGTCTTTTGTTAAAAGGATTTTAATTAGAAGTTCAAAGAAAAAACTCCTACTGAGGTAGCATCTATTAGAAATGTTGGGATTTGTGCTTGATTACTGTTTTCTTTAGATGAAGTTTTTTATTTTAAAACAGCTGCAATTCTAAGGATGAGGTGAATGAGCCCCTGCATGTATAGTGGCAAGATGAAGAATTACCAGCTACTAATATCACAACATTGCAAAGGAGGGAAAAATTAAAATGAAACTTAATACAAGATCACAAAGGTGCATTTATTTGAGATTTAATAAGACAGACATTCTAAATCTGCAGGATTAGAGCTGATTACTGAAAGAATGTTTACTGAAAATTCACAGCCATGTAATGACCTCTGACTTTCACCTGTTGTAAGCAGTATTCAAGAAGCATCCTCTAATAGTTAGCAGTTATCTATTTAACAGTATTTTAACTACACAAGCTGTATTTAAATTAATTACCTTTAATTCAAGTATGTAATTATTCTAATAATAAAAGTTAAGACATTCCACTTTGCTGGAACACTTCCAGGCAGTCTCACACAGAACCAATGCCATCAGTCCCACACTGTTCACTCATGCTTCCACTATGTATGGAGTAAGGAGGACTTCTGGGGTTCACCAGACCAAACACATATTCAGAGCCACACAGTTGCTCTTTCCTTGAAGGATACAGCAACCACATCTGGCTGGAGCTCATGTGTTTTTCTGGTACAGACAGGACTTTTCTCAGTCAGCAGATTATTTCTTGTTCATGGCAAGCAATGTTTAAACCCTAAGGAGAGAGATGGCAACCTAGACACAATGCTAGTCACAGAGGCTGAAGGAGATCTCTGGTCAACCCTTGGTGTACACTGCATGTCAGGCCACAGACCTCCCTTGTGATCTCAACAGCAACATTAGTACTTCCATGTCTGAGAGCAGTATCATGACACTTTTCCTTCACCACAAAAGCTAGGCAAGTATTGTGATGCATGGGAGAATACTGATATTCTGAAGCAGGCAATGGGTACTTAGGAATCTGCCAGGCTTAAATGTATAGGCGTATGCATTATTTCATGCACTGAACAATGCTTTTGTCTAGGGATATTTTGCACTAGAATACTGACCACAAACTCATTGTTGAAGTTGAAGCCCAATCATTTATCTGTAGTGATTGCTCAATTTTGGCCTCTGTATTACTAATAGTGATTTCAGTTTGACAAGTCATCATTGTACCCTGAGAAGAGGGTACGTACTTAGACAATACAAGTGTTTATGCTACAGAGATTAAACATGCATTTAAACTGCATTCATAACTTCCTTCTTGAACTAAGAGGAGAATGAGTTATTTAATGAAAAGTGGGAAAATGGCATATGCAACACTGGCATGGAAATAACTAGAGTTAAGTTTATGCAAGCTATTGAATTACATACAATAACCAGGGTTTATAGTGGAGACAAAAATGAAACCCTTTTTCATACAGGGTCAAAACAGGACCATCCCATGAGAAGCAACCAGGAATTCTATTTTATGCAAGGCAAAGCTCCTAGGAAGCCAAGCAGTCCTACTTCCTTAAAAAATTAACTGAAAAATACTACTTGAAGATAATTTACTTACCCCCCCACCCCCACACCGCAAAGCTACTTCAGAACAGGCCCTCTGCAGATTGCTGCTTCTATTTTGACCAGAGTCAGCATGTGTGGAGGGCTGTGTATGCTATTCCATACATTTGTGCACATGTTTGGTGTGGGTATTAACAGTGAGAGCACCATTTTGTACACAACAATAACTAGACTTTGTTAATCTACTCCTGAGGTTTCAAAGTTCAGTTCAAATTATGTTCTGGAAGTTCAGTTTGAGATATTTTCTCTCGTTAAGCTATTTCCTACATACATTCACCTGGCTTATCTTATTAATGTATTATTTCTCCTTCACAATGTAATTTCTTGCATTCTACAGCAGTTCAAAGGTGGCTGCCTTAACATATTTATGCGCCATTTACAAAATATATTTATAAACATGATAAACCACTTTTGGACCTTTGAGTCTGGAAAAAATCGGTAAAATATGAAGATAAAAAAATTATCATACCTCATGCAAGAAATGATTGCCCTGGCAGTGCAGAGACTGTTTTCCTTATTTTAATTAATACCAGTAAACAAGTATCCTTCCTCGGAAGATTTGTGAGTCTTGCTTTGGAAGAACAGGGTCCCACTTGTGTAGAAGGTATATGCATGCTTGTATTTCAACTTTGAGTGATTTCTTTAATATTTAGAAGAATTCAGAGCACAAGTCATATAAAAAAAATCTTAACTTTTTATTTTTAATTCTTCTAAATTTGTGTAAAAACTTTTAAAGGGAGTGTATTAGAAAAACGAGTGATTTGTTAGAGTATACATCGCTATAAAATTCTGGAAGTTGAGCTCAAGACCATAATTATAAACAATGTAATTATACATTTCCAAACTACAATTTTAATACTTTTTTTTTGTTATTGTTGTTTTTGTTAGGGAGTTTGTTGGCTTTTTCTTGTTCTGCTTGCACAAGCTTTAATATCTTGGAATGCAAAATTTGTGCATGATTAGATTTGGGAAAAAAATCACATTCTATTTAAAAGTATAACAAATCTTAAAAGTCTTAAATCTTAATATAAATTAACATTAATAAAAATTATTTGAATGACCTCTAAAGGAAAACTTCCACCCATGAGGTACTTGCTGCTATAGTTTTTTGACATAACTAATGAATTGATGTAAAGTTGCTGCATATTTTATACACCCCAGTGGTGCTGCTGTTCAGTAAAAGTTCAAATTGCCTCTGGATATCACTAGGTGTTGTATCAGTTTACTGTAGTTTAAATAACAAGTGAGCTGAGTGTGGAAAAATACCAGTAACTTCTGGCAACAGTGACTTGCCAGGATTAGATACCTGCTGCTTTGCCTTCATTCTTAGCTACATTAACTCCCAGCACCTGAAACAATCTTCTTACATTTCAAAGTTTATTTCTAGGATAAGAGGAGGGTGTTCTGACTTTGTAAAGCAATCCTGCGTTGAACTGTTAAAAAGACAGTTGAGTCTTCTGTGTTTATTTATTTTAAAATATTCTTCAGTGTTTATTCTAAAATATTTAATTTGTGCATGTGTCTCCATGTTAGAGCTAAACATCAACATGATCAAAGGCTAGAATAAGTTCAAAACACTTTGCATCTACACAGTCAGACTGGCAAAATTACCTCTATGGTCCCTTAAGAATTCTTAGTGCCTAGTAAGGATGAAACAGATTAAAACATTCACTGCAATTCTTTAAACTACAGAAGAATAAAACAAAAAAAAAAAAAAACCAAAAACAAACAAAAAAATATTGCTTCACAGCTACTTTTTTTCAATGGAGCCACTATTTCATAACATGAGACAGTTATGATCAAGTGACCTGGATGAAGGTCCAGCTAGCCTAGTATCTTGTTGATGAGGTCACTAAGGAAGTAAGGAAGACTGTAAGTATTGGAGGATGTATGCAATAATAATCACTGCAATAACATAAACTATTAGCAGACAACTCAGAAACTCAAAAGTATCAAGGCATATCCATTATTTTTCAAGAATGATCACATTTTGAAAAAAATAAATTTAAAATATTCTTATTAAAGATTGCTTTGGGTATTTTAATATACTTGAGTATTCAGGTCACATCATATTAAGAAAAATACTGCTCATGTCCTTCCACACCATCCACTTCAAATGAAAAAAAAAATAGTTCACTTTCACCACTGATTTTGCTGTGGAAAATCCCCTGCCATTTTTTACCTGCAAACAGTCAAAGAATTTATTAAGATCAAGTCATGATATCATCAAATTGGCACATTATATTTATTATTTCTGAACAGCAAAGAACATAATCTATTATACTCTTTGGTTTTATTTTCACTCTTAGAAAAGTTTTCAGGAATCTGCCCTTTCTTCATCCTGGTCATCCCAGGTAGTCCCACTTACTCTAGGTAAACTGAGGCAAGCACTCTCTGGAGTATTTGCATACAACTATGTGAAGGCAAACATTGGTGCCTAGTGCAGCTAATACAACTAGCTTTCTACATGAAGAAAAAATACAATTAGAAAAAACACTAAATCATGGATATTAGCTATTTCTAAGTGGATTAATATGCTCTCCTTTAACTTGTCATTAATTTAAAAGACATTTATATTAATAACATTTAAAAATAGTGTCTTAACATATAACATATATAGCATACATATAAAAACTCCACAGTGAAATTGGTAAATATTATCAGAAGGCGAATTCAGCATATCTGAAAAGAACGTGCTGTTATTTTTTTAAACACATTTTCCTCAGCTGATTAATGAAGAACTTTTGAAACAATTTAATCTATCCAGGGATGTGAATGTTAGTTTATATTTTTCAAGGCTGATTACTGAAGAAGTTCTAAAGCAGTTTAATTTGTTCAGGGATGCTAAACAAATATGTCAACATTCATTTTACATTTGTGTCTACCACAGCTAAACTAGAAGAATGCTGGAAATAGATTGCAGTACTCTGGCTGCTCAAGGAAAAAAAAAATTCAATATGCTTCATATTTTATAGGAGACACAAACTCCTAAGACGAATGCTTTTCAAATTGAAGTTTTCAGTGGCTTTATTGTGCAGATTATGGTCTGGCATTCTGCCATGTAATGATATATAACCATATAGCTCACTATTATGCAAATAACAATTTGGCTAGGAGATCCAAGTACTTAGTCTCTCAGGACTATCATATATTTCAAACTTCTTATACCAAATTATATTTGACATTTAATTTGAACTCAACTTATTTAGAAAAATAATTTAAAAAACCCTCTAGTGTACATTTCTAACAAGAAAATTGTTATGGCTTTTTTAGGGCTTTTTTTTTTTTTTTCTCTTTTTAAATGAAGATATATGTGCAGAGTAGCTTTAATTTGGATAGACATAGAATACACCATAATAGAATCCACCATATATGGAAGGTTATTCTAACCAAGGACTGCTTAGTACAAAGTAAAATAAAGATGAGCAAAAAATGTTAAAATTCATACATGCATCTCCTATTAATTAATTCTTACAAAATAAGACTGACAAGTACATATGCATTCAACCATGTTGTACAGGGAATTAATACTGGAGAATGGCATATGAAACATAATCAGGTTCAGAAGTTGGTAATTAATCTGGGAAAGGTCAGCTCTAAACTGCACTCTTCCTTTCAGAGCTCTTAAATTTACTTAGTGGGGTCAGTACAGCACTTATTGTAGAGATCATTCAGTCTTCATCCAAGCCTTACCAAGGACACCAAGACGTAATTTGGCACACTTTTCTATACCAACAGCTGAAGTTCTCATTTGAGAAGCTGGTCTAACTGTTCACTTGAATGTTTGTAACCTGCAAATTCACAAACACTAAATCTGTCCCATTTTTTCCTACATGTATGTCTTCAGATAATGTGAAGGGTTAGATTACTTAGAAGCATTAATTCTTCTGTAGCTTTGCCTTCTCTTGTAGTATCTGAGACTGAAGTATGTTATGAGGTTTTGTTGTCTTGAATGAGTAGTCACTCCTGATTATCATGATGGGATCCTGGGGTGCATTAAGAGAAGCGTAGCCAGCAGGTTGAAGGAGGTGATCCTCCCCCTCTACTCTGCCCTGGTCAGGCCTCATCTGGAGTCCTGTGTCCAGTTCTGGGCTCCCTGGTACAAAACAGACAGGGATCTCCTGGAGAGAGTTGAGACACAAGGATGTTGAAGGGCCTGGAGCATCTCCCCTGTGAGGAAAGGCTGAGTGAACTGGGGCTGTTCAGCCTGGAGAGACTGAGAGGGGATCTCATCAATGTTTATCAATATCTGAAGTGTGGGAGACAAAGGGAGATGGCCAACCTCTTCTCAGTGGCCTGTGGGGACAGGACAAGGGACAATGGGCCCAGGTTGGACTACAGGAGGTTCCACACCAATGTGAGAGAGAACTTCTTAACAGTGAGAGAGCACTGGGACAGGCTGGCCAGGGGGTTGTGGAGTCTCCTTCTCTGGAGACATTCCAGATCCATCTGGACACTGACCTGTGTGACCTGCTCTAGGGAACCTGCTTTGGCAGGGGGGTTGGACTAGGTGATCTCTCGAGGTCCTTTCCAACACCTACAATTCTGTGATTTGGATAAGGGTTTTTCAAAATTTTCATTTCTAGGGATAATCCTGTGATACAGTGCACATGCAGCTCTTCGAACAAGTCCTGTGTTCAAAGCATGGCAATTCTGGTGGTCCAATACCATGTAAACAAGTTACTATTTGAGATGGGGGACAGTGTTGCAACTAGTTACAACTACAGAATGCTGCACTGTGTGTATTTCGGAGTTAAAAATCTTGAGTTTAATTCATGCAGAATAAGAGTTTAAAAATTATGAGCAATGAAGACCAAAGAATACAGTCTTGCACTAGTAAAAAGAAATGGAGGGATTGCTAAGGAAATAGAATGCTGATACAAAAGAGGAAGGGTACAGCTAAGTGTTTGGCAGCTATGAAGTAACTAGTTTGGGTGTTCAAAGGCTTACTTTGCTGCACTTACTTTGCTCTGCACAAAACACAAGAAAAATACGACATAGATAATCCCATCCTCATTTAGCCCCTTGTCTTTGATGTTAATATTTTTCTTCTATGTAGTAAAGATCCTCAGGCTTCAGTAACAGCACCATAACCTGTGTCATGGTTGGTGGGTGGGGTCAGGGTGGGGGGACAGACAAGACAACACCACCACTATTTCGAAATACTCCAGCAACTTTCTAGAGGGATTGGTTCTGCTTGGTCATGATAATGTTTTCAATCTTTCACTATTCACTTTCCTTTCAGAAATGTCAGTCATAGTGTTTCTCTTCCAAATGTTCCTAAAGTTTCCCTAGCATGCATACTTTCATCCATTCTATCTAGAGTGTCATTTTTCTGTCGAGACAGGTGAAGGAATCTCTATGTTTTGAAAGGACCTCCAGCTTTGATGAGCACCAGTGAACTCTTGAAAAGATTAACAGAAAAAGGTATTTCGACATTTTCCCATTTTCCAGTGGATGGTTGTGTTAATAGGAAATGTCAGACCAAACCACTAAATTTAATATAGAACCGATTAAAAAAAAGGAAATAATTAAAATTGCAACTTTCTTGTATTTTATGAATACATCCATTAAGTTCATCATTCAATTTGAAGTAAAGTGAAGCTAAAAACACCCCTAGATAACAACACACTTGCTATATATTGCTCTTTGGGGAATATATGTTCTTGTACTGCTACAAGAAGCTGTGGTAATGCATGATTTTTAAACACTGAATGCTTATTTATTATGGCAGCACTTTCCAATGCATATGTATCTAAGGATTTGCCAGCAACTGTGTTATCAAATTCATTTTTCAAAGGTTTATGTTGTGGCTAAAACACCACTCCTAGGAGAATCCTCACATTCCAACTCTTCACTTAAATGAAAACTTTTCTCTTAGAAGATTGCTGTAGGCCATTAGTCACACTCAGATTGATATGGTACACGAAGCACAAAACTCACAATTTCTGTTTGTGTTGCTAGGTTCTAAAACACAACCTTTAATTATTAACTTAGTTATTAAATTCATCTTGCAGAACAAAACTATCCCTCCAAAAATTATCTAACAACATGTTGGACAGGTAGAATTTGAAATGGCAGCAAGAATTTTAATATATACCAATACTCTTTCTTCCAGTATAAATAGCAATTCCCAAATATTTCACATAGAAGCTGCAGAAAAACCATGCTTCTGGAAGTCTGAATAAGAGAAGAGTAATTAAATTGAAGTTTTGTCTTATTCTCTGAGAAAAATAATTTGTGGGTTTCGTGTTTTGAAAATCTGTAAATAAAAATTGTGAGTTTCAAATAACTTCAGTATTCAACCATTTAAAACTGATATAAGGGAGAAAACATTTTCTCTATCAAATCCACAGTAGCATGCCACAAATTTAGGGGAAATTATTGTGATTACAGTCTATAAAATAGACCACGAGCCCTCATGTAGCTTTAAGCACTGGTTCTGGAAGTGATCTAGCCATGGCAACGCACAGCTGAGAGCATTAGTCTATGCAGCACTTTATTCAGCTAGATTTCTTGTCTTGCCCAAGCCAGATAATTAAAGATAGCTAAATATGTATTCACTGCATTCATAGCTGCTGTGTGCACATACTCAAGCTCATTTTGGAGAAGTGTAGAAAAATTCACAAGTTCTGTTTGTGTACTTGGTGTGCTATGATATAATAGCATAAAATAAATGGTATAGATAGAGGGGGGTTTGCTTTTCGGTTTTTGTTTCCGGGTTTTGTTTTTTTTTGGAGTTTTTTGTGTGTTTTGGTTTGGGTTTTTTTAACATTAAAACCCCCAGGAAATATTACATCTAAAATAGGAAACTTAGTTTTCATAATCTACAGTAAAGGACAGTGTGCCCAGATTGACCCATCATTTTCCTTATAGAAATGAAAGGCACTTTCCATTCCAAGATATACAGATAGGGAGTAGTACAGATTTATGAAATTATGCTGTTCTAATATTAACTTAAAATACTCTATGCAATCACATCATTAGGACTGAGCAAATAATTAACATTGAATAATTTCCTCAATAGTTTTCCTTTTTTCTACTCATGCAATATCTATGAGAAGGCTGCAGCTTGTCTGAGTTGAATTGCCATTCACTTTTTTCAGTTATTTTGGAAAAGAAATATTTTAACAGCTGTTGGTTTTGTTAGTTAAGTTTAAGCTTTGACTCGTGAAACTTCTTCTGGATATACTCAGGTACTAGATGAGCAGAAAGCAAATAGCCCCTGAATATATGAAAAAAAACCCCACAATACTGTGTGTCATCTGCTAGAGAGACAGACCTGTATACATACGCATGGAATAAAACCACTTAAAACAATAATTGGGATAGCAAAGAAAGTAAAATGGACTAAGATGTTTATAAGAAAAATAGCTATTCAAAAAGGAAAAAAAAAAACCTGAAGCAAAGATTGAGTAAATAATTTGAGATCAGTTCATACAAAGTGCTGATGTAACCTACGGGGTGCATCCAGACACTGTGCCTTTAATTACTCAGTATTAACAGTAAGCTCAGATTCAAGTGATGGATTAGAGTAAGCATGCAGTCAGTAAAAAATATTTCTAAGAAGTATTATTTAAGCAATTAAGGATATTAGTTTAAAAGCCTGCAACATTATGCATAATGTAACAAGAGTATAAAATTTTTTTTAATAGACACTTTCATGCAAAAATCTATTCTAGAGAGTGTCTTTTGTGTGCAACTTGATAGTCAAGAAGCAACACAAAATCCATAAAAATATCCATAAGGTAAAGCCAGTTTATCACCTACAAACCCAATATCAAAATTGCACTTAAAATAAATCATAAATCTGAAGTATGTCTACTTGTATTGTCTTCCATGATGAAAACTTGTTTATCAGAAAAAGCTAGCAAATGCAACAGATCATTAATTAATAAGAACACATCTTGCAATAATCTTGCTTTATAAAATAGCTGACACTATTGTAAATGTAATATGAAAGTGATCTTAAAATAACAGTACTCTCTGACCTGATTACACAACACCAAAACTACAGACCTACCTCATACCTAGAGAAAATATTTTGGATAGAACTGTGTATTTTCCTTTCAGGAATGAACTTTAAAACATACACAATATACAGAAGATGAGGTGATAAAATCTAAATCTAAAATGCACAATATTTATGGAAGTTTTCACAGTACTGTGATTTAGCAGACAGAGAATCTTTTCTGATACCTGCATTGCTAAGAAAAAATATAGGTGATTGACAACTCTCTATTAATTGTAATATAATTTCAGTGTTTGTGTTAGTTATTCATAGTATCTAGATCAAAAATATATAAATATCAACCTTCTAGTGACTTTCAATAAGATAGTTAAGTTTTAATGTGATTACTTCAGACCAAATGCTAATCCTACCTACACAACATTTACGCATTCCTAGGACCACAGCAAGATTTGACAAATTTAATTTTAAACACAAAAGATATAAGAATATCCATTAATTTTCAAAACCTTGCTACCACAACATGTCATATGTTTGTAATGGAACAAACCACAAAGACTGCAAACTGAATGCCACTGATCTGAAAATGAAATGTTTAACAGTAAGGTAGCCAAAGAATGGAGAAAAGTTACTTCTACTCTTCTGTAAAGTAGTAGTTTTTCTGCCATGGGTTTTGATAATAGAAATGTTTCCCAGTTCTATAACTGGGCAAAACAGATTATTATGATTTCAGGAAAACACAAACATTTCCCCCATTCCTATATTTTAACAACTGTCATCATGAAAATGTTAAGATCAAGATGGCAAAGGACTTGATCTCTGAATACAGTCACATCATCAGGTCAGCTTTTCTTGCTAAAGACCTTTCATTATTAGCTCCTAAACAGTAAAAGCCCTAAATGTGATGGCACCTTGTAAATCTTATGAATAGAGGGATGCTTTCAAAAACATGTTACTCAAACGTTTACCTCTACTTAAATAAGAAAAGCAAGATAGCAAGTCTTAAATATTTTCTTTCCTGAGATACATCCACACACTTGAGTATTCTTCCATTCATGCTGTAGAGGAATCAATCTCAAAAAAGCTCACCTTCAAGTTATGTTACATGGCTGAGCAGCTACTGCAATAGAAAACTGAAAAGCTAGTAATAAGTTTCCTAGCACTGCTAATACAACATGCCTAATTGGTAATATAGGTCAAGTTCTAAACAAACAAATGAATAACCACATCTCTTCAGAATCAATACACTACTTTTTGTTTAAAAAGAAGGTAAACAGTTTCCTTTCTGGGCATTAGGTTTATCCTAAAATACTTGAATGCAGAGCAATTAAATCCATTTGCTAACCCTTCAGTATCACCAGAATGTGCTTGTCTGGAAAGAAACAAGTGCTGGTCTTACAACAGAGTGCCTGGAAGGCATTTTCACACTCAGCTTTGACTTCAGGAGTTACATTTATTATTACCATGTATGTCTCTTTCGGTAGATGTAATACATAGGATAACTCTTTCCTCCTAAATTTTTGCTCTCCTTTCCTTTCCTCCCCAGTTGCTCATACCAAATGTACTTAACATACAGAATGAAAAATATCCACAATGGCTTCAGTTACTTATCATTTTGCAATATGCTCAACTAAGTTTAACTTATTTTGTTTTAACAGTTACAGTGAGATATAAATGCCACTCATTCCTGCTGCATAAAGGTTTTTTAAGATACACATCAGGACAGCAATATCATCCCTCTTTCACTAAACTATTTTTTCTTAATAACTACATGATCAAGAACAGTCATTATGAGATAGGAGCTCAAAGGTGTCCCATTTTTGATAGATACCTGGCAGTTCAATGTAAAAATCATCACCTCCCCCTGCCCCCCAACTGAAACTCATCCAAAAAGTTTTCTTTATGCAGCCCCATTGCCATTTTCAGGGGGCTATAACATGGACAAGCTCTTATAAGGAGCCAATAACTCCCTAAGAATTTCTGAAACTTAAAAGAGAGTCAGAAACTAAATTGACAGATTTCAGAAGGACTATCTAGCTTTTAAACAGGTGTACAAGATGTTTCTGTACAAGAATGAACCGCGTGGAGATACCCATCATCTATGATCCTTGGAAAGGTTTCCTCAGTCTGTTAGTGAGTGTGCTCTTTGCAGTGAGAACAATAGGCACTTCAGAAATAGGAGTCACACAAAGTTGCAGAGCTCATAAGGAAAGAGGAACAGATGGTTTCACTAATGAGTTTTCTAAAATACACGCCCTGCTCTCAGTGGACACAGTGCAGTAGCTAAAGTGTTTATTTCCTTAAATGATTATATCTTTTACAAACAGATTTAGATAGCCAAGTTTCATTAAACTCTAAAAATGAATGAGCAAAAAGTTCTGGGTATTTTCTGCATGTGAGATGTGGTTTACATGTTGGGATGCAATTCAAAGATATCAAAATTTTCTTCCTGTCATAACAAGACAATTGTGAGACTCAGTTGTTGCTCTATTAACAGATCTTCAATAATAATTGATGAAGACACATGAAACTCACTGAGATGAGACATTAACAAATTGCTGTTTTAGTTGTCAATAAAGGTATCTTCAATTTCTTGAGGGGCATGTGTGTCTTTATTGTTTTATTTAAAGCATACTGAACAGGATTAATTCATTCTTGTGTAAGAAATCGAGTCAGTTGCCAGTAAATGAGAATCATGATACACAGTTGATAACTTCTAGAAAATAATTAATTCTATAGTATCCAACTTCATAACAACAAATGAATAACAGTTTTATTCTTAGCTTGAAATTATTAGTAGTCTTAATATTCCAATACTATGAACAAATAAAACATTTGAAAGTAATGCAGTATTTTGTAACTAATTATCTGATTTTTTAAAATGGTTCCTTTAATTTCTTTCATCTATATGCATTTATGTCACTTTTTCATGGTACAGCATCACTATGCGCATTTCCAGGAAAAAAAAAAAAAAGAATCCAAACAAAAAAAGAAAACCACTAAAAAACCCCACCAGTGTGGTTCAGCACCTTTCAGTGTTCAGTAAATACAACAGCTTAGAGGCAGGTCCTTAATTTTATCCTTTTACTGTAAAGGTTTATTACTATATTCTTGAGATACTTATGATACCGACTACTATTCTTTGCTTTCTCACTTAAAAAACCCCACAAAATAAAATATTGTGTAAACAAATGCAACATATTGCCATTATTTAGTACTGACTTTTCATATTGCTTTGGAGATTACCATAGTGCTTCTAGGCTGGAGCAATGACATTTACAGCATTACAAACGGATCAACTGTTATTATGGGAGTGAGTTTAGAGCTGTTATAATTAGCTTCTTTGCAAGGCGAACAACCACTGTCAATCACAATTCTTCTAGCATTGAAGTATGTCGACCATTCCCTTAAAACTGAGAGATGCCACTCAGCAATGTCATTACTCTGAACTCTGTAGGAGAATTCTCCACTAGCAGTGTATTTCATATTGCCCTGCCAGTTTAAAGGAGATGTTTTGTGCACAACGAATTTTAGCCTGGTAAAAACAGACACGTTTCTTATGATTTCACTACAGCAACTGAGTTTTAAACCATATGAGTAGATACCTTAGTTTTATTATTTAGATATATGTTTTAATAAATGTGCACTGTCACAGGTGGAGATCAATATCTGCATCCCAATGTTCAGGATGCATATACCATGGTTCTCTATTTAATTAAGCATCTTCTTTGTGTGATGTATGCTTTTCCCTTTCAATACCCTCTCTAACTCTTATCAGCAGACTTTGCAAGGAAGTTATACAAACCCCCCCCAGAATCTTCCAACTTGCATGGTAACTACATAATCAACAAATTCTGTTCTAAATTTCTGGTATTTTGAATTATGAATAAAGATTCTACAACTACACAATGGTGGAGAATTTTCACACGTCACCTGGTCCTGGACATGGAGCAAACTTTCCGCTTCCAGATCCTGACTATTAAATAAATAACACAGCCACAGGCACTGCCAAAGGCACACCAACTGTTTGGGAATTTTTTTAAAAAAACATATTTTTTTCCAAAAGCATGACAAACAATTTTTATTTGGGTTTTTTCTTTTCACTTCTGTGAAGACAATGACAATACTTTGGGAGACAAAATTTCATTTAAAACTTCAAAATTATTTTGAGTTTTAATAAGTACACAATAAATAATGATGAAACACATCAACTTTAAAAGTACTTTCTAGAACATTACACTACGTACTTAGTCATTTGCTCATAAACCATAATTCCTGTAGGATAAAACTAGAGTTTTTGTGTTTGTTGGGTTTTTTTTGTTTGGTTGGTTGGTTTTGGGGGTTTTTTTTGAGGAAAATGTTTATTATCTGTGCCCGTGCTCCACTTACCATTGGAACTGAAGTTTGTTTTGAAAACATGGAATGTTAGTTTTTGTGATTAATCAGTTGTCACTGGTGATTTTAACTCTTTAAGAGTTTCACAAAGCCTTTAAAATTACTTAAAAACATAAATTGAATGCAATACATCTCTGAAGCAAAGATTATTTTGACAGCATTAATCAGCCACCAGTACATCATTCCAGTTTGTTCAGCAATAACATTGCAGGAATGGTGTGATTATTTGGGACTGACACACTTATTCTGAAATGAAACAATTATGAATGTTTAAAGTATTTTTTTCTGAATTTATTGACAACTGATTAATTTCTAATTGGTAGAATCAATTTAATTGATTGATTTGTGCTAGTTCTGAGTTTAAAGAATATAAGAGTACTGATGATAGCTAACTAATTTCTAGATTTCTTTTTTTTCCTTTACATCTAGATATGGTGAATAGTTGGCACTCTTTCTTTGATACAAATGCTTTTTATAAAATGAGATACTATGAGCTTTATAGAAAAAGCTCATTAATTCAATGGAGGAATAGACAAGAACATTTCACCTCTATTTAGAATATACTTGACAGCTGTCAAAAGAACCTGTATACTGAAATGATACTCACTCTCTCCTTACAATACCTTTCAGATGTGGCATTTAGGAACATCTCAATCTCGTAATACAAAATGTAGATTAAGTGTAATACTTCATAAGCTATTCATTATGCTTTTTGCAAGTCTTAGGAAGATATGGCTTGGTTAAAGTATTCTAGCTTTTAAATTAATAGCAATTTTTCTACATTAATTATTTCCTTACCTATTATTTTCTGTTAAACTGTCCTTGTACTACATAACAGATAAAGGAAAAAGAGAGAACAATATTTAGAACTTCAATTGCTGAAACTTTCAAGCAACAACCTGGAAGTACTGACCCGAACTACAAGTTTTTAAAAGCCACAGCTGTGTGTAATTTATCTGTGTAAATTATGTGCAACTTATCACTCAGATGTTATGGAAACTGCATGAATAAGTAAAATTGCATGACTAGAATCACTGAATACTAAGTGATAGACACTCCATTTCTGAGCAAGTTTTTACTGCATGCCCCAAATATGGTGGGGAAGAAATTGACAAACCTTGTGTGAATCAAAATATTAAAATACAGCCACCTCTAAAGTGCAATGCTTAGCATGAAGTTGTTTCCTTAAAAGGAAATTATTGTTTGATGGAAAAGATCATATCTATGTATTCAATAGGCTTTACTACACTAGGACTGTCATCTCTGTTAGAGGGTTTGGCAGCTCCCTGTGCATCAAAAGTTCCAAAGCTATTTCAGAAATGTCCTTGAAACTAGTGGCAGCTCCTTTTGCAAACCAACAACTCCTAAAACAGAGACTAAAACTAAGACTGTGCTGAGGTTTTTGCTATAATAAACTGCTATTTTGATGATATTTAGCTGTAATTAGAATAAAATAAGATCTGGTCATTAAGTAGTTAAAGCAGGCACTGACAATGTTTTATAACCAGTAGTGTGCAAGGATGTACCAAGCTTATGAAACACAGAGGATGCAGATTTCATAAAACTATAGTTTCATAATTGAATCAGAATCTGACTCTTTTAAAGGTTCTCACTTTCTGCAGTGAGAACAAAAAAGTTTATTATGCGTGGGGTTTTTATGCAAGAAATTATTTGCGTTATGTGGTGGGTTTGCAATGTAGCTTCTTTAAGAAGTTTCTTAAGGGTTCAACACAGTAAATCCCAGCTGGGCTCCTGAGGCCAAACTCCCAAACCCTGTTACTGACAAGGCCAGGCCAATCTATGCTGGTCACAGACCTCTGGGAATCACATTTGAGAGAGAGAAAAATCCAAAAAGCCGCATTTTGCCATCGGAGAAGGGAGTGAGAAGATGTGAGAAACTCTGCAGACACCAAGGTCAGTGAAGGGGAGAGGAGGAGACGCTGAGAGAAGATTCTCTGCGGCCTGTGGAGAAGACCATGATGAAGCAGGTGTCCCCCCACAGCTCATGGAGGACAGAGGGACCCCACTTGTAGCCCATGGAGAGGCACCTGGGCCAGGCAGGAGCCCACCA